>JBBBDQ010000347.1:2980000-3222500 GCA_037127315.1 Ascarosepion bandense
TGGCAAGGATCTTTCTTTAGGCATCATCATTTTCACCACCTGTCGAAACCACCTAACACGCGACAAAGCTCCCGGTCATAAATCTCTTGCGTAGAAAAAGATACGTTTAAATAATCCTATTTATCTCTATATCAGTATAAGGGAAATAGAATTTTATAATAAATTATTAGATTATGCGATATTTTCCTCAAACGTCAGGTGTTTTGGGGGGCGTCATTTTAATAGGTCTAGAACAGTTAATTTTTTAAATTATTATCGTTCTATCTATTTTCGTATCAAGTGGACAACACGCCATGTTGGGAGACTTGGCCAATTAATGACTAGTTTATTATGAGGAGTTTCTTGAATTTCTTGCACGCGAAATATTAGATATGGGATAATTATGCATAAAATTATGAGTAGAAAGCGAAACGTAAGAGATTTTTATTTAAATAAAAAATCTAACTAGTTTCCACCTGTTCTATCTTATCCTACTCATATCATTGATTTGGTAATTAATACATAACCAGCATGTTTTAAGTAGTGGCTTTGTCATGGTAAAATTAAGCTAGTTTAATATAATTATTAATTTAGACCCAAATATGGAAAGTATGGAAGTAATGGTTACTCTTTATACGCAATAATCACGAAATCCCTATGTTTTAAAAGTAAATATCCGAAAAAAGGAGGAAGTGCAACTGCTTGTAGATAGGTTTTCCGCTGCTTGCAAGGATTTTGGTCTGATAATCAGCATCAAGAAAACAAAGGTGATTCACCAAACTCGCCCCACACCAAAACAAGTTCTGGTGTAAAGCAGCGACCAGCAGTATACAGCTTTCCCGATATACCAATCCGAGTAGATGGTAAAGATCTGAAATATGTGAAAAACTTTACCTATCTTGGAAGTTAGGTTAATTGGAATTGTTCTCTTGATGAGGAAATCATTAATCGAATTGCGAAAGCAACTAGTGCTTTTGAAAAACTGCGACATCGGTTATGAAATGATAGGGAGATTAGCTTAAGGACTAAAGTACTTGTGTATAAAGCAGTTGTACTAACGATGCTTCTTTATGGATTGGAATCATGGACAGTCTATCATAATCACATCCAGAAGCATAATCACATCCAGAAGCTTCCACAAAAATTGCCTAAGAACACTTTGTGGTTTCACCCTAAACAATCGGATGTCTAATGCGGACCTATTCACGCGCTGCGGTATTAGCGGAATTGAGAGCTTTTTGATGCAATCACAGCTGCGTTGGGCAGGACATGTCTTACGTATGGAAGATGACCGGATACCAAAGCAAGAATGTGGGTAGACCTCTGCTTCGCTTAAAGGATAAGCTGAAAATGAATTTGACATGTACAAATATTCCTCACCGTGATTTTGAACGAACGAATTGCATCTCAAAGAATTGAATGGAGATCTGCCTGCCAGAGGGGCATCAAGAAGTTCTCTGAGACTGAGATTGACCAACTGCGCATAAGACGTGAGAGAACCAAAGCATCTGCAAGTGTCCCAGCTTATCATTCGTGCAATCTTCCTTCTTGTCTCCATTGTGGACTTGTTTGTGAATCTCTTGCAGGACTCAAATGCCATTTACGTTTGAGTAAGTGAAGGCATGCTACATCGAATTAAACAGTTGTCTAGACCTCATACGTCGAAATCGACGGGAGAGTCCATCAAATATATATATATATATATATATATATATATGGTTAAATAAATAGAAAATAAGAAAAAAACAAGAAGAAAACTGTATTTAAATCTTCTACGCGTTTCGTCCTGTGATGGACTTTATCAAGGTAAAAAGACTAAAACTGAAATATCCTGTTAATCTTTTTGAATGATCTCTGATCGTTTTTATAGTTGCCAACACTGTCTGTTTATAGATACGTAATTTAGAATAAAGCTCATTACATCTTTTTGCCTTGCCATCACAGAACGTAACGCGTAGGCGATTTAAATACAGTTTCCTCTTGTCTTCTTTTTATTTAACCATTCTGTCCTTAATCTCAGATCAGTATATATATATATATATATATATATATATATATATATATATATATATTAAAAACAGAAATAGGGTTTGTTCCAAGAAGAGAAACTACTATAGAAAAAAGTTTTGTTTTGATTTATTGTCTTTTTCATTATTAATATTACTTGCTTTTTGAATCATATATTAAGTGTTCATAATCTTATTTGTGTCGCTACGAATGTTTCGTGTTGATTCTCTTCAGGTAAATATACTTTTGACTTTACATATCGAGATCCGCCTGTGTTTTTAATTATCGAGATCCGCCAAATTATCGTGTTGGTGATCATGTCTTTTAAGAGATTTTTTCTTATTTCCTTATATATTTATCACATTTAACACCGGACATAACATATTACATCGCATTTGACTACATGGTTTTGTTGTCATTTCGTGCTATCACGTGGTGTGACGTCATAAAACCGCATCACAAATTTTAGAACTACGTTTATTATTTTTGGTAACCATTGCCCTTGCCAAGCGGAATTTTATGTCAACACAAAATAAAATCGTCGGTGATGGTGGATGTTATAATACTTCAGTCTAAACAACCTCTCTGAAGATGGCTCATGTGAGCCGAAAGCTTAAAAGCAAATCAATAAATAATTATCCAAATGTTGGGGAATTTTTGTCTTTATTTTCAACTGAAATTAAAGCCAAAATACGACTTTTAGAACGGCTCATGATTAAACATAATAGACATTCATTGTCTCTTATATTTAACAGCATATGTTTAGAATATAATATACATACATATATATATATATATATATATATATATATATATATATTAGCCCTTTCAGACATACGGTTAATCTAGCCGCACTGAATAGCTGTGATACAGTGAAACAGGCCTGTCTAAGGATGGTTTATATATATATATATATATATATATATATATATATATATATAAAATGTTCACATATTTGAGCGCACGTAAATGCATCAAATTCAGAGAGAATTTGAACTCGGCTCTCCGATTTCTTTGGTGTAAAATTTTGATACACACACACACACACACACACACACATATATATATATATAGAGAGAGAGAGAGAGAGAGAGAGAGATTTTGAAAGACGGAAAGAGAAAAAAGGATGTATGAATAGCCTTAAAAAACATAATTGTTAAAATGCTTATATACACATATATTACGGACATTAACAAAGATTAAAGAAACTGGTTATAAACAACCGACAATTTGAAATGAATTGTTTGAACATTATTTTTATTCGGTACTCGTATTTAAGTAGATATTTTGTCTTGTATATATTTTTACCAGCATGATTTTTTACGATAAATCTTTGTTACGAAAATATGTGTCATTCGGCAGGATTCTAAACAGCGTCGCCTATCCACTTCGTTTAAACTGATCGTCATATGTGGTCGAGAGTTGTAAGACGCCTCAGATCACATGGTGGCTTCCTTTATGTGGATAGGGTCACAGGTTCGAATCCTGCCGAATGACACATTTTCGTAAGAAAAGTTCATTGTAAATAATCAGGCCAATAGAAATAAATATATAGTACTGTTTGATTATAAAACAGAATATCAACTTAAATACGAGTATCGATAAAAAAAACGTCCAAACAAATACTTTCATGTATAGATGTCATCCACATACATATATTGGTTTAGATGTTCTAATATATATATATGAAATGAATTGTTTGAACATTATTTTTTATCGATACTCGTATTTAAGTAGATATTCTGTTTTTAATGAAACAGTATTATATATTTATTTCTACCGGCCTGATTATTTACGATAAATTTTTATTACGAAACATGCGACCCCTATGTATATAGGGGAAGCTACCATTTGATCTGGTAACGTCTTAGACCTCTCGACCACGAATAGCCTCCAGTCTAAACGGTTTTTTTTTTTAGCAAGCCTATATAATACAGCTTCGTAATAAAAATTTATCGTAAATAATCAGGCCGGTAGAAATAAATATATAATACTGTTTCATTAAAAAAACAGAATATCTACTTAAATACGAGTATCGAAAAAAATAATGTTCAAACAATTCATTTCAAATTATTGGTTGTTTATAACCAAGTTTTGTTAAAATTCGTTGATTTCCGTAACATGTTTACATCTGTTGACATTACGAGACATTTCAGAGCAGATATGTTTGTTTACGATGGATCGAAAATTGTGCTATATAGTCTTGATAAAAACCTCGTTTAGACTCGTTTAGATTTTCGTAATAAAACATTTATCGTAAATAATCAGGCCGGTAGAAATAAATATATAATACTGTTTCATTAAAAACAGAATATCTACTTACATACGAGTATCGATAAAAAAATAATGTTCAAACAATTCATTTCAAATTGTCGGTTGCTTATAACCAAGTTTCGTTAAAATATATATATACATAATTTTACAATTCCATAGGCAATATTTCACAGCCAAAATACTTGACATTCAGCTGCAAAATATATTACCCATAAAATTGTAGAGTATCGAAAATTTTTCTAGATATTACTCTTTTAAATTAAATAGATAAATTTAGCATTGACTTCTTTTGAGTTCGTCTCTATTGGAATTTACCTAACTTAAATACCAAATATTCCACACACACACACACACACACACACACACACACACACATATATATATATATATATATATATATATATATATAATGTACTAAGAAAATTTAAACCAATATATAAAGAACATTAAAACAATATCTATCTATCTATCTATCTATCCATATCTATCTATCTATATATATATATATATTAGTCATCCACATACAAGCCTGTTTCGCTGTATCACAGCTCATCAGTGTGGCTAGACGCATCCACTCGCCTCTGGCCGCGATCAGAACTCGACCGATTTGCTGTCAGTCGAATTTCCCTTCCCCGACTGACACCAAATCGTTCGAGTTCCGCTCCCGAACAGAGGCGAGTGGATGCGTCCAGCCACACTGATGAGCTGTGATACAGCGAAACAGTCTTGTATGTGGATGACTAATATATTATGCTCTCATTACGATTGAGCTCTCTGGAGAAGAAAATTTTAAAACAGTTGCCACTTCAGCTATATGCGTGACTCTTCAGAAATGAATTGAGTTCTCTCGGTGACTGGCGTGTGTAAACACTGCTGATATACAACACCTTAAAATTTCCCTTCTCTGTTACCATGCGTCGACTAACACCAAAATCTGTCGAGTTTCGATCCCGGCCAGAGGCGAGTGCATTTCTTATATATTGGTCTAAATTTTCTTAGTACATTATATATATATATATATATATATATATATATATATATATATATATAATGGTCTAACTGTTCTGAAAATTTTGTATACGCTCTACATGTAAAAAGAAGCAAGTATAAAGAAAGTTATGACAGAACAATTTACGACCTACGAGTGTATCAACTTAAGTTAGTGAACAATTTTTTATATACACTTTCAATTAAATTAATGACATTATTGTCGTAATAATTATACAGAAAATTAATCAGGGCTTCTACTATCAACGGCTTTTAGTGACTCATGACTTCATCTTTGGCTTCACTAATTTGACACATTGTTCAGGTGTGATATTGTAAAATTCCTCGCGTCGTTTCTCTCATAAATCATATTGTTTCATGCTATACAAATCCTGTCCAAATATACTTAACTAAACTGATTTCAGAACTTTGTACTGACATTGATGTAACGTATGCGTAGACATTCTCGAATTCGTTGTTTTCTCTGCAGTGTATTCTTTACTGAGGAAGGATATATTTCCCTTGAATATTACGCCAATCCTGATACAATGAACATTCTTGGACCAAGTCAATATTCTCACTGTCGTTTTAAAAGCAACTGATAAAAAAGTTAAGAAGAATATGTTCATTTTAGATAATATTTCATTTTCGTAATCTTTCGTAAAGTAAAAACAAAATAAATCTTATCTTTTTATGAAGAAATTACTTACATTTTGTAAGTATTGATTAAGGGAATTTATTATTAGGTATTTAGTAAAAGAATGTGACACATGATCTCGAAGATTTAATTATTCGTTCCTATAATCATATTGGCATAAAATAAAATATATATTTACAATTTGCAGAATTTTATTGGATTATTATAAAAGAAAAATTTATTCCCGAGGAAAGCAGGAAGAAAGGACGAACTATCTATGTGAGCAATGATAAATTTACAAAGATGAAACAAAACAGACATTTATAAACAGAAAGTGACAATTGAGATTTAAGGTAGGTTAATGAAGAAAGAAGGTTAGGGTTGGAGAATATGAGACTCACACGAAATAGTTAATGCAAGTGGGGCAAGCTGCAAGTCAGTCAGTTAAGTGCCATACGTGATACACGCTTTGGGCGATCATGATTCCCAATGACTGACTGGGCAGAAGATTATCCCGCAGTAGGTTGCCATTGCTTTCTGCAGTAGACTGGTTGCCAGCCAAGGATAGAGAACCCAATCTGTCTTATTATTTAACACATAACTGGAGAGAAGAGACGGATTAATACCTCTCCCAAGGGTATTTGTGCGTAAGTGAATGCAAGGAATTCAACTTGAATTCGAACTCGGCACCCCGATCTCTCGTTCCGAGTCGATATCCATTGCACTACAACGCACATTCTAATTTTTGCATAGTTCTCTTAAAATCATGAGTCAAAAAATATTTTTAATTATTTCAATCCAAGCAAGACAATAACCCCACCCCCTAAGACATAATCGGTTACTAAATGTGGAAGAGAATGAGAAGACCTCTATAAGGAGAAAGATCATTAAAAAATAGCATGCAGGAGAATAGAAGATGGCGATTGACATTGATATTGGGTTGTATGCAAGTTTTTGCTATGAAACTGTTGTAAATTATGAAAAATTGCACCTAAGGTAAGTGAACTGTCTCCCTTGGTCAACTCCACTCTCTAGAGAGCATATTCATTAGGGTCCTTTTTTAGCTGGCATCTGTGAGGAATAGGATGCTGAATTTAATTGCTAAAGGGTTGTACCCCTAACTAGTACGTAAAACACTTAACTATGCAAGGACTTTAGTTAAGTAGACTTACAATTGTTTTATTTTATGTAATACTAGCAGTATATCCCGGCGTTGCTCGGGTGTAATGAAAGCTTTAAAACTACTCCATGGTCCTGGAGCTCAGACTCTTTGGACGTTGGCACGAAAGACTAAAAAGCAATAGTTGTTTCCAGTTAAAATCGAAATTTCCAACAGTGACGATATGCCGGAAGACTTAAGCAGATCGATTTTTATATCACTGCCTAAGAAGCCAGTCGCGAAGAAATGTGAACTCCGCCTAACAATCAGCTTATATATATATATATATATATATATATATATATATATATATATATATATATATATAGCCCGGTGTTGTTCAATTTTTTTAGTGGTTATGTTGAAAAGGTAAGGTCAAGTGCTTATTCAAAAAGTTTCAGTATAAGGTTGCTGTGACGTGTAATTAAAAAAATGCGAAATATGTATTGGGTTTGTTGTATTTTTAAAATGGTATTCAAGCTTAGTCAATTTTGCCAATAAAAGGAATGATGTATGTAAAATTGAAATAACGGTGGTAGGCATTACGGGAGCCTGTAATGTGATGCAAGGACTTTATGACGCAGAAGAAATGGATGCATTGTCCCTGCAACGTCGGAGGGGTTGGCACCTTGTAGAATACTTTAAATTGTTATGGCCTATGATAAGGTAGAATTTTCAAAAAAGACCCAATTTTGTTGTTGGAATACAACTAAGCGTTTCGGAGAATGAAACCATTGCAAAAAGCATTTTTTAAAATTTTTTGTTGCATCCTAAGTGTGAATTGACATTGTTGTTTGCAAATTAAGGCAGCAGACCTTGATCTACCAGTGACACGATTTTGGTTGAGTTTCAGCGAAGGGTCGTGGAGCAAGATATAAAAGTGCGCAAAAGATCTCTTGGAATTATGTTTGTCGTTGATTATTGACGAAGCCTGTACATTGATTCAAAAATTTTGTGTAACTTAAAGTTTCGGATCTTGATCTACAAGTTAAGCGATTATGGTTGAATTCACATAAGGCGTCTCGGAGAAGAACAATTAGAAAATTCGAAGCGTTTCGGTGATTTGTCCTGAACCCTGGAAATCGATTAAAAAAATACATCAAAGGTTCATGTCATAATCGACAAGTAACAAAATTTTGGTTGAAATCGGACCGATGGTTTCGGAGGAGTAAGGTTGGTTAGTATGGACACACACACACACACACACACACACACACACATGCAAACACACACACACAGACACACACACAGACATATCAACATATATATATATATATATATATATATATATATATATCAAACATAGTGATGATCCACGTATACTGTCTTAATATGTATAGGAAAAACTACTAAAAAGTTGTAAATTTAAAAATGTATTTTTTTACAGTATTTATTTATTTCTATTATTATATTTGATATTTCAGACCGTCCTCGGCCTTTCATCAGAAACAATGATTTTAAAATTTAAACTAGAAGCGTCCGTCGCGAGAGCGTTCGTCGAGAGATTGTTTACATCACGTGACGCAGAAAGCGACAGATTTTTTTAAATATTTGTAAACGCAAACCTATCTTTAATAATTCTAATAAATGTTGTTTTAAAGAAAATTTTTAAGTGTATCTTTAAGTTTTATCTTTAAGGTTTATCATTAAGTTAAATTTTTTAAGTTTATCTTTAATTTTTTCATATATATATTCTTTTACCAAGGCTATTTGGGCGTAAGTGATTATAACGAACCAAAATGACCTGGAAGTCGGCTCTTTGATTAAAAATTTCGAAGCATTATCCACTATACCATCTGCACATTAAAACTTGCAACAGCTGGTATTCCTAAACAATTACCCATCTCAGTACTGGCCAGTCTCAACTTTGTTTAACTTCAGTAATCATACGGGAACCATTGCTGAAAATTTATATGGCCCACAAATCATTTTTTTAGTATAGGATCCGTTTATTTGAAACAATATTTCATTTCTTGTGTCCACCTCGATATTCGAGAAATCATGTTCAAATTCAGCTAGAGGTGGGCGCATTTTTCTCTCTATAGATATATATTTGTAAGCATGATCTTGAAAACTTGAATGCAATGTCAATCGTCGTTTTTTCTCTCTCTTTTAATCATGTTTTATTGTCCTCTTACTTTTACTTTTGGTAAGATATGCGTCTTAGTAGTTTTACTACCTTTGTTTGGAATGTAATTATTAAACTAATCTTATGCGCATATCGACGGTGATCTTACAAACTAAAGAAATGCCAGTAAGCGTCAGTAAGTAGTTTCAAAATTACTTACAGTACATAGTGCAAGTCAGACAGCTAAGTACTATACGGAGTATACATTTTCTCGCAGTAATATGGAGTAGACTGGTTGACAACCAACGCTATAGAACCCAAGCTATTCATTCTATAGTTGGAGTGAGAAGGGATGGATTAATAATTTTCCCGACTTTTTTTTGCGCGTAAGTGATTCAAAAAAATTAAACTAGAATTCGAACTCGGCTCTCCGATTTCTCATTTAGAGCCGATATTCTTTACATCCACAAGAAATACTCAGTAGCTTTCGGTCGTGATCATGAATTGTCACAACAACTCAATAAATAGCAGGAATTGTGTACGTGGATTGAGTGTGGACCGTTTCACTATTCTATCAAGATCCCACTCTTTATATCATCTAAAGGTGCTAGAGTCACTATGTATAAAAACACGGAAGCCTTCCCTCTGCAAACAGAACGACTGCTTACTGGTTTAATTGTCACTGAACTCTAGTTTTCCTTGCATTTTTCTCAGCCCCATTAATCATCTTTTATTATACATGTCTCCTATTCCCAGAAAAAAAAGTCCTGGGACGAAACGGTTTGTTTTTTAGTTTTTAGTAAAAAATGGCATTTAAACTACGCTTATTCTAGGCTGTTATAAAGCTTTGTACGACGAAAAGTTTGTTCCGATAAGATTTATATATATATATATATATATATATATATATATATATATATATGGACACTTTAATCGGTCTGAACGTAACTCTTGGATACATCTGGTACTCCCTGCGTTGAATATGGATTGAATATTTGGTAGTGTCACTTTTCTGATGATTTTAACCAGATGTCACTATTCATGACCATTAAGTTTTATGGTCGGCGAAGGCACTATCTACAATATCACAGTAACTGCCTTCACTCAGGTCGTCTTAGCAGGCACACGTGGGTCTCAAATAACCCAACAAACTAAAAAGTGTAATGTCATATTCATATTAAAACCGCTAGCATAACCGTACTAACACCACTAATTCAACTCGCTTTGATATGGTTAACCTCAAAAGATGTTCTCACTGATTTTCTCTGGCAGATGACAATTGCTCTAATACTGCTACGTTTTATTGTCATTTATAGTGCCGCCATTGTATACAAATAGTGTAAACAACAATTTAAAAAATCTCTTTAAGATTCAATATTGATACTAGTAATGTATTTCCATGTATCTTAGTAAATTTAAGATTTAATTAAGTAGATCTACTAAAAGTAATGTTTTCCTTTTACTTAAAGCAGAATTACAATAGCGTTTCATTTACACACAGTTGGCTTTGTGATTAAAGAGCAAAGTAGAAAAAGCGCACGATATGTCTGTTCATTAATATGGCAGTGAATGCTGGACAATCCCATTAAGGACGAAGGAGAGACTTGAAACAGCCGAAATATGGTTTTACAGAAGGATGCTGCGGATATCATAGACCTCACATGTGAGCGGCTATGAGGTTTTGAAGATGATGGCGGCGAAGAGGAAACTAGTACTTGGCATCAGGAAGAGATGGCTAGAGATGGCTAAAGTTTCTAGAACTTGAAATGAGGAAGGACATCTTGGAGAATATGATACGCACAAGTCAGATAGAGGGAATGACAGACATGGGAAAACAGTGCATAACATACTTGACGAGCTTGATCAACGGCTTAACAGAACCGAGCGTGCTAAGAGTCGCTAGATATGGAGGTCCATGATCGCCTATGTCTGGAAAAATAGCGTAAAATGAAGAATAAATAATTACGGATGACATACAGTGCAATAATCAAATTTCGTATTTTATTTTAAAAAGTAAATTTTCTTTAAACAATAATTTATGAATATCATTTTTTAAATTCTATACAATTTTAGTAAACTTAGTATAATGAAAAAAACTAAATACATTAAGAAACTGCTTAAGCAAGAATATAGTATAAATATAATAAAAGATTAATATTATGAAAAAAACATTCTTCACCGAGAGTGTTTTTAAATACAATAAAGTATTAAACTTGTATTGTAACAATATGGAACAATAAAGTATTAAACTTTTATGATAAAGTATTAAACTTAGTATAATGAAAAAAACTAAAGACATTAAGAAACTGCTTAAGCAAGAATATAGTATAAATATAATAATAGATTAATATTATGAAAAAACATTCTTCTCCGAGAGTGTTTTTAAATACAATAAAGTATTAAACTTGTATTGTAACAATATGGAACAATAAAGTATTAAACTTGTATGATAAATTATTAAACTTAGTATAATGAAAAAAACTAAAGACATTAAGAAACTGCGTAAGCAAGAATATAGTATAAATATAATAATAGATTAATATTATGAAAAAAACATTCTTCTCCGAGAGTGTTTTTAAATACAATAAAGTATTAAACTTGTATTGTAACAATATGGAACAATAAAGTATTAAACTTGTATGATAAAGTATTAAACTTAGTATAATGAAAAAAACTAAAGACATTAAGAAACTGCGTAAGCAAGAATATAGTATAAATATAATAATAGATTAATATTATGAAAAAAACATTCTTCTCCGAGAGTGTTTTTAAATACAATAAAGTATTCTGTTGTTTAAATACAATAAAGTATTCTGTTGTTTAAATACAATAAAGTATTCTGTTGTTTGCGAATGAAATAATTATGAAAAGTAACGCGATGAATTTCAAATTCACAGGGAAAATTGATCAGGAAGAGTTTATTCATGTGGGGCCATCAGAAGTATAGGGTTCTGTCCTTTTTGCAATAGAAATTCATAGTAAATCAATTACCCGGAATTAGCCAATTTCTAAAATCGGTTTCTAACAGAAGTACGGTTACGAATTCAATATATTTCATAGTTGGGAATTCAAAGTATTCCGTAATGTGATGAAACGCTTAAGAAAGGTGCTTTTCTTTATCTTTTCTTTCTTTCTTTCTTTCTTTCTTTCTTTCTTTCTTTCTTTTTTTTTTTTTTGTGATTACGCCAAAATATGCATAAAAAGAAAATAACAAAATAACAAAAAACAAAATGTAAATTCTGAGTGACGAATTATTCTCCACTCTCCATACTCTCTCTCACGGGCGAGATGCGGCAAGCCTCTAGCTGCTTTATCGCTATTTCCACGAAGAGTGTTTGGATCAACCACTTTCATGGTCCCACCAGTTCAAACCTTCACAGCAACGACACGCCATGCCACTTACTTACAAAACCATTCCGATTCCCGCTGTATTCGACACGAACAGCATTCCACGAAAAAATATTCTGTGGAGCCATCTCCTAAGATGTTTCCCCGATCATTCAAATCATTAACTGTTCAGATATATGGCTAATCGTTATCTTTCTCTAATATATGCACGAATTGCCTCCTAACCTAATCCTGCATCACGAGTACTGAACTTTACTGTAAAAAACAACAAAAACTACCATAAATAAAAAACAAAATGAATGTTTTTTTTTTCAGAAATGTTTTTTTTTCAGAAATGATTTTTTTCAGAAACATAAGCTACCTACGTTTTTAAATATTTCCCAAAAATTCAAGCAATTATCCGATTGAAACGAAATGTCTAGTACTTATCCATTAATGAATTATTGAATGTTTTACTGTATAGGGTTTTTATTTAAAAAAAACTTTTGTAGGTGGTATGTTTCACTACCATTTTTTCTCGTTCGTACTTTTTAATTTGGGTTGGTTTTCGTATAACATTTTATAAAGAAAAATCCAAGAAGATATTGTTTCAATAAAACTTTATGAAATATCAAATGTAAACATTTATATTTGACCCACCTCATACCAAAATAATTCCATAAATCTAAAGATTATTTTTTGGAGAATTAATGGTTACATAATTTAATAAAACTTAGCAAAATCCAAATTAATATTTATTTTAAAATATTACTTGCAAATTTTCAGGGCGATTTCTAATTTCATTCTGTTCCTGAGCATCATAAGAGTTTCTTTTATTAAATAAAGTGTTATTTGAAAAATCAAATAATGTTGAGTTCCATGTTAGTTTCGACTTGGAGCGTTTTTATAAATATTTTTTTCTTTACCTTTTAGCAACTGTAAAATTATTTTCGATATGGATATACAAAATTGATATAATTCTGATATCTCACTTTGATAGATAGCTATATAATATCAAAAGAGTACTATGAGATTAATCTGGTCGTTTATCTCCCCAAAGTCATTTTTCTGTATTCGGGATAGAATTAGTGTTACCTTTGACCACACAGTCTGTCAAGTGTAAATAAAAGGAGATCTCTATTCTGTTTTGTATAAAGGTTGAGTATTACGTTTACAAAATTGAACTAATTTAGATTTCAATTTACTAATAGATTTCGAAACACATCTAAGAAAAAACTGGATTTTAGAGATTTTTTTTCAATTTGTTGTTCATGATTTGACGAGTGACGATAAAGCGTGCCAACATTTTTAAAAACATTTATTCGTAAACTGAAATTATTTTTTCATTAATTCGGTTTAGCTTTAGACAATTATCTTTCAAAATCGAACGGAAATTCTAGTTCAAAGAAATTATTTGATTTATCTGAAAGGCATTTCTCGGTTTTCTTAGAAAAGCTGTGGCGTTACCTTGTGTACGATGATGGATTATGCCGAATTAGGAACTTAATGAATTAAAGCGATGCTTAATAAAATAAAACAAATTAATAGGTTTACGTAGTTAAACAATTAAAACCCTAAAATGTTAGCGTTTATTTGGTTGTTACCCTCTTTTTTATAATTTAAAAAACTGCATTGGTTTAACTTAATAAATTAACATCGAATATTTGCCCTTGAATGGTGTCGCCAACATTTTATTTAGAGATTGGAGGAGAATATATATATGTATACCTTAAATAAATATGTACATATATATATTAAAATATACAATTTACATATATGTAAATAAATATTATAATATACATCTTGCACACACACACACGCACACACACAGAGGTGTTATGTCATTTAAAAAGGATTTTTGAGTTATCAACTAGAATCTTCCTTAAAAGTTCTATTAAATTATAAACTTATAAATTACTATAGATAGGACTACAATCCAATGTACGTAACACTTACCCAAACAAAACCCCAGAAAAACTACAACAGCACAGTCCGGAAAGATATAAATTAGTTTGATAACAAACTTCTTAACTAGAGTTCACTAAAATTCCATCTCCTAAAGAATATTTCTAAGCAAACTGTAAAACTAAAACAGTCACTAGTCAACAATAATTTACCCAGCTCGATCATTGACCTCATTTACAGACACATAAAATTATTTTTACATAAAATAAACGACACCAGTAATAAAAATATAACGCAACAAAACATTGAATAAGTTTGACTGCAACCAGATGCACAATAATTATAAGCAAGATGAATTTTCCAGGCGGTAAATTATTAAACACAAAACTTCTACTATAAACTCTGAAAACGTGTTTAAGTTTATCATATATTATAGCAAAAGGAATACCTCTAACCTTGTCAATACTAAAAAGAAATTGCTCTGCCAAATCAAAACTATCGCTAACCAATATAATGTATCAGTTTCAATGGCCAGTACATGACTGTGTTTTTTCTCACAAATTAATTACATGTGTCGGACATACTACCATCTCATTATGTAGACGTGTAGCATGTCATCAGTCGAAAAAAGTGCAATTAAAAAGCATTTGTTAACCCACAATTTAACAGAACCACTAAGGAAAATTCTAGTTGATTACACAGAAATAATCTCAATCGTAAGTGGCGGTATTAGTTTATTTTGGTGGGTTGGAACCCCTTTTATGAGTTTTCATGTATCACGTGTCTTGAGATGCACACTTGCCGACAGTTTGGTCAACCGGGATCTGCTTGGGGAAATACATTATAAGTCAACTGGTTGTAATCGTTGATGAGATCTTTGATAACTGAATAAATCCGCCTTAGAGACCAAACACAACCGCATTGATCATAAAGCCATATCAAAAACGTCAGAGTTAGTTCCGCTCCCTTTCTTGGCGGCTTGTTTTATTTCTACCCGATTTTGTGATGCTTTGTGAAAGGTCTTGATGCCGTTAATCATGCGGGTTCTCCCTGCGTGTCGGTTGCTGGTTAGTCCTTCCCAGTTGTTATCTAAACTTATTTATAAATGGAACTTTGTCTCTGTGTTTGTATGTGTGTCCGTTACCTATAGACTCCGAAACGGCTGAACCGATTTCTTGAAAATTGACACAGTTGTACTATAAGCGTCTGCAAATGTTCTTAGCTTGGTTTTGTGTCAAGGTACCCCCAATAAATATCGAAAATCGTTAATCGAAAAAAATCAGGTTATAGAAGGAGAGGTCAGATTTTAATCAAATTTGATACACTCATAGACAAAGACATAAGAAACGATATTCAGAGATTTCAAGGTTGCAGTTCTTATAATAGTGCAGAAAATCGATAATATCTATATATATAAAAGGCAAGAAGTTTGTATGTGTCTATTTATCTGCCTGTATGTCTGTATTTTTTCAGCCCTTTTATTTTAGCTTTTGCTTTGTGTTTGACTCTAAGTAGGTATAATTGTAGTTCTTAGTCTCCGCCATGATACCATTTACTCAGAGGACTTATTTAGCTCTCAAAATTTAGTTTACGATAAAAAAAACTTATTTGATATTGATACCAGGAAATCAAAATTTGATTTACATTCATTTTTCTTTCAGTCTACAGTTTCGCTTTAACTGGAAACAACTATTGCTTTTTAGTCTTTCGAGCCAACGTCCAAAGAGTCTGAGCTCCAGGACCATGGATTAGTTTTAAAGCTTTCATTGCACCCCAGCAACGTCTGGCTATACTGCTAGTCGTCAATATAACACTGTGAGAGTAAGTTTTTGAGACAGTCTTTGAAGCGAAGTTTTGGGTTTATGCTGTGATCATATGCCGATCGCCAGTTCTCCGTACAACATCTTTTTGAGAATTCAGTTGTCTTCTAATCGAGCGGCATGTATATTCCATCGCAGCTTGTGTTTGTGGATATGAGCTTCCACAAAAAGTGACATGGCTCTTTTTTTTTCTTATAAAAGAATGTCACTGCCACTACTGCGCAGGGGGCTACATAGAGTGGAGAAAGGATGATTAAATATAGAAAATGTCAGAGGGTGGGTGATAGGCGGGTAGGGATACCGAGAATGGTTAAATATAGGAAATGTCAGAGGGTGGGTGATAGGCGGGTAAGGATAGCGAGAATGAGGGTTCGGTAGATGAGAGTGTTCTGAGAATAATTGGGAGTTAGGGTGATAGGAGATTGACCCTACATTTAAGCACCTGGAGACCCTACATTTAAGCACCTGGAGATTGTAGCTGTCGGGAAAGCAGACTTGTGGAAGGGAGTTCCACAGGCGGGAAGCTCGAGAAAAGATGCTGTTGGAGTAGAATTTACGGTTACAACTCTTTGCAAAACTTCCAAACAGAGGTATGAATGATCGAGTGGACTCTAAGAAAAGTGCACATGTCTACGATACATTACTCAAGTTTCACAAGAGTATAGAAGAGACACCAGTACAGAAGTATTGTAAACTTATACCTTCATTTGTTTTTTTATGTCTTTTTGGTTCGAAACTCGACCTTTGTCGCTTGTAAACGGATGAGTTCCTTTTTTGATCTGAAGTACTATCTCATCCTCAAAGCAAGTGTAGCGGCTAAGTGTACTAGCAAGTTATACAAAACTGTCAATAGTAAGTCTGTAGCTGTCGTCATAAATCTGTAGTTCTACATAGCCCTGCCGAAAGTAAGTTTGAACACCACAACTGTTAAGTTCAGGCTAATATACTAACTAAAAGCTTTACAAAATCGCGATAGTCGGTCCCTGGACAGTTGCTTGAATTAGGAGGTGTCTGCAACCAGGTCACAGTCGTTCAAATAGAGGAGGTCGCTCATAAGAATCAGCAGAATATTTGTCGTTGCGGTGAACCTGGGTAGGTTACCTAGCTTGCCAGATGTTCTTTACCTGATCAAGATACCGACATTACACTCTTCGAACGCGTCGAGCAGAGCCATTGTAAACTAGATGAAAACTAGTGTTGAAGCTAAAAGGCCTTTCTGATTCAAATTTTTCAACTTTCACTGGTTCCGTAAATACACTACCAACAATATCAAAGACATTCATATAATCATGGAAGGATCGCAAAAACTTTAAAAACTGAGGAGTACACCCAAGCATTAAGAGAATATACCACTGATCAGTGCTACTGACAGTATCGATGTCCTTCTTCAGATCTAAAAACACCTGAAAGAGGTTAATTTGTTTCTCAAAGAATTTTCCATGGTTTGTGACGTGCTGGGAAGATCATATCGAGAGTGTCTCTGTGTGAACAGAAACCACTGAGAATCAGGCAGTATTTTATTAACAATGCTCTGATTTAATCGTGACAGCTGAACAGAAGCCGGGATTTTGCCTACAGCTGAAAGAAGAACGATATCTCTTGAGTCTCTACACAGTTCCCTGGTATATTTAACCTTGTAAAAGGAAATCACGATTGACTTTCTGTAATCTTATATATATATATATATATATATATATATATATGTGTGTGTGTGTGTGTGTGAGAGAGAGAGAGAGAGAGGAATAAATAATTATACATATCGGGCGGGGTACACACATCTATAAAAATATTCTTCAGGTGTTAATAAAAAGTGCCTGAAGCACTATGAACAGATCTATTTCATATATATTAATAAATATTCACATTGTTCTACGAAGATGGCACAATCATTTATGCGTATCATTGACGTATATATATATATATATATATATATATATATATATATATATATATATATATATATATATATATATATATATATATATATATATATATATATATATATATATATATATATATATATATATATATATATACCGAGCGCCCATAGCTCAGAGGTAGAATCGCCGACTGACGCTAATTCCGTCGGGTTTCAATCCTGGGTTAAAAGCAATCGGAGTCTAACCGTACCGGTGAGCTGTGATACAGCAAAGCAAATCTGTCTGTGGATGACTATATATATATATATATATATATATATATATATATATATATATATTACGAAGATTGACGGAACTGGTTATAAACAACCTACAATTTGAAATGAATTGTTTGAACTTTATTTTGATCGACACTCGTATTTAAATAGATATTCTGTTTGTAATCAAACAGTATTATATTTTTTCTACCGCCCTGATTATTTACGATAAATGTTTGTTACGAATGACAGACATTTTCGTAAAATAAAATTATCGTAAATAATCAGGCCGGTAGAAAAAATATAATACTGTTTGATTACAAACAGAATATCTATTTAAATACGAGTGTCGATCAAAAATAATACTGTTCAAACAGATCATTTAATATATATATATATTTATATATATATATATATACACACACACACACACACACACACACACACACACACACACACACATATATATATATATATATATATATATATATATATATATATATATATTTATACTTGGCAGCATCCTTTCTGTCAAACATCTTTCATTAAATACGGCCAATAAGGAAAATTTTAATTAAGGTTTTATAAATTTTTTCAGCATCCTAACAATATTCCGTTTTGTTGGATTTATGGAATATATAATTTGTCCATAATTACCTAGTAATTTATTTTGTTTTGATTTTCAAAAAAAAAAACGAAGCCTTCATATGTATGAAATATTGTTTTTTTTTTTCTTTTTTACCTACAACCAACTTAAACAGAATTTTTTTTTTTATATTTTAACGTTTTAATCTGCTCGGAATTATTTTATCTAATTTAATATTTTATTGTTACATCCTAGAATTTCTAGTGGTTTGAAGAGTTATATATATATATATATATATATATATATATATATATATAAGGTTTTGAATTGATTCTTAAATAATAGGTTTTTAATTGATTCTTAAATAAAATAATAGGTTTTGAATTGATTCTTAAATAAAAGATTAATGAGCAAACAAAAAAACTAACGTGAGACGAAAACATTAGTTAAAATTAAAAACAAATTTGTGTAATCATGTAACATTTTGTATATATTCAGAATAGTATGTTCTAAACTGTTTCACATGAAATTGAATTATTTTTATCCATTTGTTTCATCCTTTTGCGTCATTATTATACAAATAGTAATACGAAGTTGTGACTTCCGTTTAGCCGCCAAATGACTGAATTTTGATCAAACCTTTATCTTACTACTAAATAGAAGGTGCAGTGGATATTAGATCGGAACGGAAAATCTCTGCATTCACTAACGCAAAAGTACTCTTTAGAAAGGTATTAATCTGTCTTCTCTCTCGCAACTATGGGTTAAATAGCACGCCCTATTGGATTTCATACTCTTTCTGTTGAGTTAGTCATGTCTTTTTCGAGACATGATCTCCTAACCTTGCATTATGCAGTTCTTTCTACATCACATCTATATTCCCATCCTATTCTTGCTCCTTTCCCTGACACTCCCTGTAACTCGTTCGTCTTTCTCTTTACTCTCCTATTATCTAATCTTTTACTCTTATGTAGCCCCCTGTGCACCAGTGGCGTTACCGCCTTACATGGGGTGAAACGATTAAAAATATGTATGACAAATAACTGCTTGGCTATTAAATGATCCGATGAACTTAGCTCACTCGGGTCCCCACTATGTATGAAATTAGTCGAGCAACAAGTCTAGAAACTAGGTCCCTACCTTTTACTCTGAAACCAATAAAATATAAACGCAAATTATACTCCAGCAGGTTTTTTTCTCGTACTTCCCGCTTGTGGAATTCCTTTCCGTTTAATTACTTCTCCGACAATCTACAGGAGTAGAGTCAATAGTCATATCCTAGCTTACTAACTTGCATCTTCTCTCTCATGCTCCTTTCTCCGTATCTTAACCCTTCTCTTACCCATTTCCTAACACGCCCTGTAACCTGTCACTGTTTCTCATAACTTTCCTCCTATGTAACCCCCTGTGCATCAATGTCAGTAGACTGCCTTACTTGGGGCGATATGATTATAAAAAAAGGACAATTAGAGATCAAGTATTGAGAGAATAGAAAATAATGGTTGCTATTGTACTTAATATTTTAACATTATGAAAGTATAAGAATACACTTTTATAGAAATATATACATAAGTATAACTTTTATAGAAAAAATACATTTTTGAAGCAAAAATATTACCAACAATACATTTTCGAAAAAAAAAATTACCATAACAGTTTTGAAGGAAAAAATATTCTCAGCAAAACACTTGAATACAAAACTAGAGGGCATTTTTGGTTTTCTAAAATAAAAAAGAATAAAACAGAAAAAAGTTTAAAATCCGATATAATGAACCTTCTCAGAATAACCAAACATTAAACAAAAACCTTCAAACTTTAACTGTTGGCATTAAATAACTCACAGAATTGATATGCCGTTAAACAAAACTCAACTTTAAATTAAGTCAAACGTAAAACAGTGCAGTAAAACATATATGTATTTTTAAATATGTTTTGGCATGAAGTGCAACACATTCGAAAACTTCTTGCTAATTCAATTATCTGCAAACTAGTAAATTGAATGCAACTATGCCAGTGTTCTTGAAATAAGCCAGTACTGCATGTTCTGCAACTTTCTAGTTCCGAGTAAACGTTTTGTTATTAGGGTTGTCTATATATAGCCGTCAAATTCACAAGAACAGAGTGAGAAGTTAAGTTTTTACTGTGCCATTTTCGCCAAAACATCGCATCACACAATTGCGTCAACACTCTCATGATATTCAATCTAAAATTACAAACTTTTTTTTAACAAATTCAAAATCACCTTTGGAAAGTCGTGGACATGATTACAGAAATTGTGGTTGAAATACTGATACTAAAAGAGATCATTTTGAAAAATAGAAGTCATATTTGTGTAGGAAGTCTCAAGCAGGATAGACTGAAAAAGCTATGGTGTCATTTCTTCGGGCATTTTTTTTATATTCTTGTCTGAGAATATGTTGTAGCTTTATGCACTACATAATCCAAAGAAGGAGCGTCGTATTATCAATTTCATCAATAAGATGCCGGTAATGTAATGAATAAAGGTAAACCAAAACGTGTGAAACTTATCTAGTGCTATGGCAGTTCACTTTTAGGTCAAGAAGTTCATGCATATTCAGCGACTCAGCCACTGTTATTACTACATAAACAACATTGCAGCACTTTTTTCGATTGGCTGGTTCCTTTTTTAGATTGGCTGATACTTAGAACGACTAGTTATTTCTTTTATAATCCTATCGCCCCAAGCAAGGCAGATTACTGCTACTGGTGCGCAGGGAGTTACATACGAGGAAAGTTATGAGAAAAGGTGACAGGTTAGGAAGTGGGTAAAAGAAGGGTTATGATGAGAGTGGAGTGGACGGAGAAAGGAGCATGAAAGAGAGAATGCAAGTCAGTGAGATAGGAGATGGCTGTTATTTAAATTCTTGGAGATTGTACCTGTCAGAAAAGCAAGTAAACAGAAGGAAATTCCACAGGCGGGAAGCGCGAGAAAAAAGTTTTTGGAGTAGAATTTGCGTTTACATTTTATTGGTTTCACAGTAAAAGGATGGGGCCTAGTTGCTAGTTTTGTGGGTCGAATAAATCAATACATATAGGGCACCAGAGTGGTAAGTCCATTTTAACTGAATGTCAACGGAAAAGCACCTTTCGTGAAATTAAAATCTTATTTACCCAGGACTCCCCAATTAGACGTGGTTTGACATAAGGTCTGGTTTAATTCTGGCTAAAGATCAACATTTAATCAGCCCTCCCAAAAGCAGGAGCATATTTTGTCTATTTTTCTCAGCTGAGTCTCTGTCTGTAGAGCTCCTATTGAGTAGTACTCTGTCCGAAGACAGAGAGCTTCAAAATTACGACCTCTCTCAGAACTTTGTATATTTATCCCAAATCATCCGACTGAGACGTGGTGTGACACAGGGTCAGGTTTGACGTGAGGTGCCTGATTGCTTACACCCGGACCAATAAGAAAAATTGCCCAGCCCCCGCAAACATTAGTCCAATGATCGGGGAGGCAGTGCAGCCTTGGGGAGCTGTTCTTCGGAACAGGGGACCTCACAGGTTTTATTTTCATCAACTGCCTCCTTGTAAGTTAGATAGGGCTATAAAAAAGGCCCGTTTGTGTATTCATGTCTAATTTATTTACATAAGGCGTTGCAAGGCAAAAACTGTAAGTAAAACGATGCACCGAAATACGTGACCAAGTAATCATTTTAAATGTCGGTATATTTCTTAACCGCTCTTAATCATATTTCCTCTTCCCACTTTACGAAATAGACGCGTGTGCATGGTCTGTTCCTATTTTTTCATGTACACTTCTTCTATGTGCCCTGTCACTTCAGGACATAGGCGATCATGGTTCTCCATGTCTCCCTACCCCTGGTGGCTCTTAGCGCACCTTTTCCTGTTACACAATGCAACCCTCGTTCCATCTTCCACCTGATCAGATCCTTCAAATATGTTATCCGTTGCTTTCCACTGTCTCTTTTTCTCTCTATCTGGCCTGTTAGTATCAGGTTCTCCAAGCCCTCCTTCCTCATTGCGCGTCCCAGAAACTTCAGCTGTCTTTTCCTGATGCTCAGTATTAATTTCCTTTTTGTTTCCATCATTTCTAGGACCTCATCATTGTTCACATGCTCGATCCATGATATTTGCAGCATCCTTCTGTAGAACCACATTTCGGTTGCGTCAAATTTTTCCTTCATCTTTGATGATATTGTCCAGCAGTCACTGCCATATTGAAGAACTGACAACATATAGCAATCCAGTATTCTCTTCTTTGTTTCTAGCGAAATTGTCTTGCTTCTTAATGCTTTACTCAACTTCTGGAATGTTTCTTTCGCCATGCCAATTCGCCTTCGGATCTCTGTGTCGCAATTTCCATCTTCTGTTACAACACTTCCCAGGTATTTAAATTTGTGTACCTGCTTGATTCTAGTATCTACGGTCTGTATTAGCATATTGGGCTGCCCTTTTTACTGAGGACCATGCATTCGGTTTTCTTGCAGTTTATTTGTAGTCCTTTCTCATCGCTCTCCTTAGCTACCTTCTGTAGTAGGTTTTGTAGTTTCCTGTCCGTATCTGCTGTCATCACTGTATCATCTGCGTACCTTAGATTGTTTAAATTGTAGCCTTCGATGACAAATCCAGGCATAACTTTTAGGGTCCTCAAAATATTCTCGCTGTACAAGTTGAATAGAACCGGTGAAAAGACAGCTTTGTCTTGCTCCTCTACCGGTCATAATTACTAAAACACCCCAGTTTTTAAAAAAATATGTATTTCATGCTATTTTTAGTACTATTTGCCAAGTGCATAATTCTAACTGAAAATAGAATGGTTCTTTTGTTATTATTACTTTGCAAAAATTTACAAGGCTGCCAGGAAGCCTTTGGCTCGGCCAGCTAATCAGCAAAAGAGACTACCAGTCAGATTTCGGAGATCCCTGATGCGTTGACCGGTCGGCGCGTATTTTCGTTGTGTGGGAAACTTGTTAGACATTTCCCAGAATGTGGATGGCTCAGAGTGGCAGTTGCATTCGTCAAGCGCCTGGACACCGCAGCAAACAATGGATGGGATGATAAAATCAAAGATCCCCCTCTCTGTCGCATACTAGCTGAGATGCTGAGTAGAGTACAGTAAGTGGATCCCATTGTATTCGGCAGTTTTCGAAACTGATACCCCGGTCAACATAGAGAATGACACCAATTGATTTGATGCGTCTTAGGCCACTCGACCACAATGATTCCACAGTCTAAGCAAAGTCAAATCAAGCCTTATATAACACAATTTTCGATTTTACGAAATAACCATCTGTGCTCTGAAATGTATCGTAGTGTGAACAAATGTAAACATACAACCTTCAGGATCTTCCGAAACATTATATATATATATATATATATATTCGAAAGATTTATTTAAAAAAAAAGGAAACTGCGCTCTCCGGCAGGAATCGAATCATGATCCTTTAGGAGGTTACGCCTTACTGACATGACCCGGGAGAAAACCAAATTTCGTGCTTGAAAGCGTAATTTCTCTCTCTAAGATTTCTTGATATTTTTTATACCGGCACAGTTTTCGCATCCGCACATAAAAAAAGATAATTTTAGAATTCTTTTTAGTAACATAACAGATATTTATCACGTTAACTGTTATTTTTAGTGGATAGTGGTATTTGAATAGGCAATTCATCTATTTATTAAACAGTACATTTATTTTTTTTCGTTTAACCGACTGAATGTTTTTTCTCATAAGAATTCTCGAACATTCCTGCCTCTAGACGAAAATAACTAAATATATATTGTAATAAATAAGCAGAGCGCCTAAAAAATTATGAATATCCACTCAACATCTAATCTAAACTTATTTATAAATGGAAATTTGTCTCTGTGTGTGTGTGTGTGTGTCAGGTTACCTATAGACTCCGAAACGGCTGAACCGATTTTCTTGAAAATTTACACTGTTGTACTATAAGCGTCTGCGAGTGTTCTTAGCTAGGTTTTGTGTCGAGCTACCCCCGATAAATATCGACAATCGGTAATTGAAAAAGTCGGGTTATAGAAGGAGTGGTCCGATTTTAATCAAATCTGATGCACTCATAGACAAAGACATAAGAAACGATATTCAGAAGTTTCAAGGTTGCAGTTCTTACAATAGTGCAGAAAATCGATAATATATATATATATATATATAAAAGGCAAGATATTTGTATGTGTGTCTGTTTATCTACTTGTATGTCTGTATTTTTTCAGCCCTTTTATGTTAGTTTTTGCTTTCGGTTTGGCTCTAAGTAGGTATAATTGTAGTTCTTAGTCTCAGCCATGATAACATTTACTCAGAGGACTTATTTAGCCTTCAAAATTCAGTTTACGACGAAAAAAACGTATTTGATATAGATACCAGGAAATCAAAAATTGACTTACATCCATTCATTTTTCTTTCATTCTACGGTTTCGTTTTAACTGGAAACAACTATTGCTTTTTAGTCTTTCGTGCCAACGTCCAAAGAGTCTGAGCTCCAGGACAATGGAATAGCTTTAAATCTTTCATTATACCCGAGCAACACCGGGCTATACAGCCTGTAACCTTTAAAATGATACATATGTATACATATGTGTGTGTGTGAGCGTGCGTATATAAAAACAATATATAATTTGTTTATATATCAAATACGCGCAAATAACCTTGTGAAATGTTTTAATCTGCCTCTTTCCTCCAGTTATGGGCTAAATAACAGGACAGATTGGGTTCTTTAGCCTTGGTCGGTAACCAGTCAGTCAAGTCTCGAGAGGGACATGATCGCCCAAGCGTGTGTCACGTATGGCACTTAACTGACTGATGTATCAAGAAGTTGTCTTAGGTAAAAGAAGTATTGAAATTAGAAAATATTTTCGTGTGACACGTTTCATTCCTAAGGAGTAAATTTATGTTTTAATTAAATAAATCAATTAATTTAATATATAGTTTGGATATACAATCTACTGTACATGTATTTTCAGTTTGCCGCATTAATGAACTTCTCTTGAATACATAAATTCTGGAGAACTCTGCTTGTATTTAAAGTTCATTAAATCTTCATTTTAAGCCAATACGGATTATCTCTAACAGTTTTCCTACAATTTAAAGAACTCTCTTTCTAAACCATTTTCAGTCTTTCTGCTAATCCTTTCAGTCCATAGAAACTTATAATGAAACTAGAATATTGTCAATGAAGAACTTTCATTAATTTCTTAAGTATCAACATTTTTCTTTTTTTTTATAATCATATCGCCCCAAGCAAGTCATTTTACTGCCACTGTTTTGCAGGGGATTACATAGGAGGAAAGTTATGAGAAACAGTGATAGTTTATGGGGGGTGTCAAGAAGTGCGTAAGAGAAGGATGACAATACTGATGAGAGTGGAGTGAATGGAGAGGAAAATGAGAGAGAGAGGGGGAATGGTGGTTACTGGGGTAGGAGATGACGTTTTATAATCATATCATCCCAAGCAAGGCATTTTTATTCCACTGTTATGCAGGGGGTTACATAGGAGGAAAGTTATGAAAAAGAGTGACAGGTTATAGGAGGTGTCAGGAAGTGGGTAAGAGGAGGCTGATTGTGGCCATAGAGAGAGTGATCAGTTTATATATTGATTGTAATGTAGAATTGATCCCCCACTTTTTAACCTTGTTATAACAGTATTGAATTGTTTTTTTATAATCATATCACCCCAAGCAAGGCATTTTACTGCCACTGTTTGCAGGGGGTTACAAAGGAGGAAAGTTATGAGAAACAGTGACAGGTTATAGGAGGTGTCAAGAAGTGGGTAAGAGATGGATGAGAATACTGAAGAGAGTGGAGTAAACGGAGAAAGGAGAAATGAAAGAGAGAATGCAGGTTAGTGAGACAGGAGATGACTATTGACTTTACATTTAAATTCTTGCAGCTTGTAGCTCTCCGGGAAGCAAGTAAACGGAAGAGCCTTCCACAGGCGGAAAATGCGAGAAAAGAAGCTGATGGAGTAGAATTTCCGTTTACATTTTATTTGTTCCACAGTAAAAGGATGGGTTCTAGTTGCTAATCTTGACACTCGAGGAAATTCATATATAGCGGGCACCAATGGCATCATCGGAGCAGAAGCCATGAAAGTATTTGTATAAGAGACACAGGGAAGCCACATTGCGCCGGTGAGAAATTGACTGTATCTGAGCTGCCAAGTCTGGATCGATCACATTGCAGATTCTCCGCTGAATTTTTTAAAGAAACCCTAGGTGGATAGCAGGAGCCCCCGACCAGATATTGCAGCAGTATTCAATGCACGGGCGGATGGTAGATATACTTATGTGTAGGATTGTTTCAGACGGGAAAAACTTGCTGGCCCTATACAGAGAACCGATTTTCTTAGCAGCGGATTTAGCTATGGATTCTGTATAGTCATTCTACTTGAGGTATGTTGTGAGAGTTAACCCGAGGAGTCGCAGTGTTTTGTTTTCAGGGAAAATGGGGGGTGCTGCTTTAAGAAATATGTCTCAGCACAACTTTACGTGTTATTCGCAGACGTACATCCATACGAGTTGCCTTTAACATTCGTGGATAGGATTTACATTAAAAAAAAAACAAGTGAAATTGTCTGAAGACACTTCCTGGATACGAGGCGTAAACTGCCATCAGATTCAACTGACGGATTTTTTTAAAATTTAGTAAAATTAAATAAGGACTATTTATTTTCTTCAGTATTAGCAGAACGATATCGAGCCAAATTTATACTAATTGCCGTCATAAACGGGCTCCGGTTCATGCATATCCGACAAAGAATAATTGAAAATAGCTTAACGATAAAGCAGGTCTATGACCGGGCAAGGGTACTAGATTTAGCAAAAAAATTTTTTCCATTTCTTCCGGCTCTATCGAAGCTGCTCGTCGAACCAAAACAGGCGCCTTTTCACCTCAGCACGGAACAAGTGCAAAAAAGTACTGAACGAAGCCAAGAGAGCGTTTGCTACCAGAATTAGGCAACGCATAGTATCCTCTAAGTTTGGCTCCAATGATTACTGGCGTCTCTGCAAAAGCGTGCTCAGCAGGAACAAGACTTCAATACCCCCAATAATCAATGAATTTGAAGTTCTCACCTCCCCAGCCGACAAGGCCGAATGCTTTGCCCGTAGATTCTCAACCAATTCGACACTGGACTCGTTAGGAATACCTACACCACACTTCCCACCCAGAACTAAGGCTCAACTAAATAACGTCCACATTACACCCTCGCTGGTCGCCAAGATAATTGCGCAACTTGACCCACACAAAGCGAGCGGCGGTGACAGAATCCCAGTCATAGTACTGAAGAAATGTGCCCCAGAACTCTCCTCTGTCCTCTCTAAACTCTATAACCTCTGCCTATCTGCTTCCTGCTTTCCTGCCTGTTGGAAGTCCTCCTGCGTAGTACCTATATTTAAGAATTCTGGCGAACCCTCAGACCCCGCCAATTACCGTCCTATTAGTCTCCTTCCAATCTTTGGCAAAGTTTTCGAAGCCATTATCAACGCCGAGGTGATTCAGCATCTTATGGCCAACGGGCTTCTCTCTGACAAACAGTATGGGTTTCGCTTCACCAGGTCTACTGCTGATATGCTAACGACCATTACCGAGTACATATACCAGGCACTTGACAAGAATGGTGAAGCCCGAAACGTTGCCTTGGATATCTCCAAAGTATTCGACAGGGTCTGGCATGGTGGCCTCTTGTGCAAACTGCGGAGCTATGTGATAACTGGACATCTGTTTGACCTCATCCAGTCTTTCCTCTCTAACCGCATATTGAAGGTGGTATTAAATGGGCATGTCTCCCAAAACTACCAGACGAACGCGGGCGTCGCTCAAGGTTCTATCCTAGGTCCCACGCTCTTTCTGATCTACATTAATGATCTCCCATTAGATCCCAAGTTGGCATGTATGCCGACGACACAACAATCTACTCCCGCATCGATCAGAAACCAGGTCTGGACGACAAAGTGAACCTCGCTGCCGTACTTGAAAGGGACCTCCAATCCGTAGCGACCTGGGGTAGGAAATGGTTGGTAAATTTCAATGCCTCTAAAACAAAGCTGTTATCAACTAATCACCATAGACAATCGCATCTACCTCCCATTAGCATGGGACAGGCTAGCCTCCCAGAGAGTAAAATACTACGCCTCCTTGGCCTTACACTCTCGGCGGACCTCAAATGGAATGACTATATTGAATCCATTGCCAAATCTGCCGCTATGAAAGTGGGCTCCCTGTGCAGGGCCCGGAAATTTTTCCCACCTGAATCTATTCTGCACATATACAAATCTACCATCCGCCTGTGTATTGAATATTGCTGCCATATCTGGTCGGGTGCCCCTGCTGCTCTCCTTGGGCTTCTTGACAAAATACAAAGGAGGATCTGTAACGTGGTTGATACTGACTTGGCAGACCGGCTGCAGCCGCTCTCACACCGGCGTGATGTGGCTTCCCTGTGCCTCTTCTACAAATACTTTCATGGCTTCTGCTCCGATGAGCTTAGATCACTGGTGCCGCCTAAGCACGAGTTTACACGAGATACTAGATTAGCAACTAGGTCCCACCCTTTTGCAGTTAAACAAATAAGATGTAACCGTAAATTCTACTCCAACAGCTTCTTTTCTCGCGCTTCCCGCCTGTGGAACTCCCTTCCACAAGTCTGCTTTCCCGACAATTACAATCTCCAGGTGTTTAAATGTAGGGTCAATAGACACCTCCTATCACACTAACTCCCAACTATTCTCACAACACTCTCATCTACCCAACCCTCATTCTCGGTATCCTTACCCGCCTATCACCCACCCTCTGTCATTTCCTATATTTAATCAGCCTTTCTCCACTCTACGTAGCCCCCTGCACAGTAGTGGCAGTGACATGCCTTGCTCGGGGTGAAACGCTTATAAAAAAAAAATAGAGCGAAGCGGTAACTTGTTATTCATCAGTGGATACGTTTAGTCTATCAATTAAAACGATAGAGATAACGGCTAATGAACAGTCATTAAAAGCATTAATTGACACGGGGAGCAAAGAAAACTTCTTTAACAGATGCATTGCACTAGAAAATTCATGGTGAACCAGCAAAGTACACTGTTTACCCGTGCTTATAGAAGTGGAGAACTCTAGCTCATTTCTTTAAAAAAACTGAGATACATTTTGTTTGACCTAAGAATAAAATGTACTCTATACCGAGAAGTAAGATGCTTACAAATGAAGGATTTATTTTGCTAGTAGGCGACAAATTTTTACGTAATCATTCATCAGTCGATATAACTCTCGGAAGCACTAAGCCACCGTTTAAAATTTTGCGGCCATGCATCCCAGCACTTTTCAACAATCTAATATCCGATGGTAAACCGGTAGCTATAAAATCCAGGCAACATACAGAGTAGGATAAATAATTAATTCAAATATGTTGAAAGAATGACTAATCGAACTATCTATTTGCCATGCAGAGCGCAAGCTTTCAGAGTCTCTTCTAAGAACAGCTAAAAGTGAATGGCAATCGACTTTTAACAATCGACTATTAACAAACGATAAAATAGCTTTGTTTGCTGGATGCTTAACTTCTGCCAAGTGTAGACGAGAATATGGCCGAGCGATACAACATATACGGCTTTCGAGGTTAGCGGCAAATGTTTTAATTTCGCAGTGTGCCATTTGGTGTAACGGTGTAGTTAGCTCTCAGCGAGTGATAGACCGGCTAACATCAAAAGCGAATCTTCACCTATGCTTATATCGATAATGTAACTACTTGTGGAAAAAGTCGAGCGGAACATGACAGAAATCTAAAATTATTCATGGCTGTTAAATGGTACAAACTGTCGCTTAACCATGACAAATGTTATTTTAGGTGTAAAAATATAAAACCACTTATGTACATAGTCAATAAAAATAATGTAAACTCTGATCCGGAACGTCTGCATCTATTATTCAGCTTCAGTCAGTTAAGTGCCATACGTGATACACGCTTGGGCGATCATGTCTCGAAAGACACATGACTGACTGGGCAGAAGATTATCCCACAGTAGGTTGCCATGGCTTTCTGCGGTAGACTGGTTGCCGACCAAGGCTATAGAACCCAATCTGTCCTGTTATTTAACCCATAACTGGAAGGAATAGTAGGATTAATACCTTTCCCAAGAGTATTTGCGCGTAAGTGAATGCAATGAATTCAGCTGGAATTCGTACTCGGCTCCCCAATTTCTCGTTCCGAGCCAATATCCAATGCACCACAACGCACATTATTCAGCTTACCTGTCTCAAAAGATTTACTCGACCTACGCTGTGCATTAGGAATTTTTGCACATTACACTCATTGCATACTGTCGTTTCCAGAAAAAGTCCACCTTCTAACTACTGTATTGAAATTTCAGCTGATTCTTATAACAAAGAAAGCGTTCAATATTTTACAGAGTGGTATAGCGAAAGCAGCCTTTACTACGCCCGATCATACACTACCTCTGATAGTAGAGACAAATACCTCAGAATCCGTCATACGGATGGGAAGGTCTATAGCTTATTTATCGAGAACCATGCCCAAGTAAGAACTTGTAGAAGTAGGGAGATGGTTAATGTTTATTAAATTGGCCTTGTTTCAAACATAACAAAGCTTCCTACAACTTACGATTATTCGTTATCATCAGAAGGTTGTGGACAGGAATGTGTAGAATCGAGGAAGAGCAAAAGTATACTTTATGCATAGTAGAACAGAAATTTATTAATAAAAAATAATTGTTAAAAGTTAAATGTTCCAAGAGAAATTGTATTAAGAGGGTATTAAGACTTGCGATGTTCATAGTAGTCCTTGCAGGAACGAGTACGTATGTATGTGTACGTAGGCAGGAACGTACGTATGTATGCATAACTGTTTATTGTTGGGTAGGATAGTCTTTGAAGTTATCACTCATGATGATAGGGAAAAGGAAAAAGGTGATGGAGAGAGATGAGAGATGAGAGAGAAAGGTAGAGACAATAATAACGATCGCTTGGCATTCGTCATAGGTTCGTGTTAATTGCTCGTCATCTTAACTCACTGACGACGGTTGAGCTTCCTCGTCTTTTATTACGTTTCAGAATTCACTCCCGGATGTGATTCTGACCTTTCCATTGAACGACAAACATTTCGCATCGAGGTGTGAAATTTCGCGATGTTTGTGTGTGCAAAGCAAAATAAGTAATTCAAGAAAATTCGTTTACTTCTAAAAAAAAATCAATGAGTCAGTGCTTAGCATTTGAATTTTTAAATCTAGAACTTTTTTGTTCTCTACAAACGTACGCAGACTGCAATAAATAAATAAGCCTACTCTATTATGAAAATGATGAGAAAATTGTGTCATTATTTGATCGAACGACGGTTTAGATGAAAATTTTGATAAAAAAATAAGCTGCATTCATTTTTACCTAGAAAATGACCATCAGAATTAAAAATAAGATAATACCATGTGGAGGATGCCCGGTAAAAAAACAAAACAAAACTCAGCCGTAGAAACTTTCTCTCATTGATGTAGCTCAACGAAATGCAAAGAAATGAATAAATTACATATAGAGTTATCTAAACTTATTCATGAATGGAAGTTTGTGTGTGTTTGTGTCTATGTGTGTGTGACCGTTACCTATAGACACCGAAACGGCTGAACCGATTTTCTTGAAAATTTATACAGTTGTATTATAAGCGTCTGTGAGTGTTCTTAGCTAGATTTTGTGTCGAGATATCCCCGATAAATATCGACAATCGAAAAAATCGTGTTATAGGAATGATCCGATTTTAATCAAATTTGATGCACTCATAGACAAAGACATAAGAAACAATATTAAGAAGTTTCAAGGTTGCAGTTCTTACAATAGTGCAGAAAATTGATAATATATATATAAAAGGCAAGATGTTTGTGTGTGTGTGTCTGTTTATCTGCCTGTATGTCTGTATTTTTTCAGGCTTTTTATTTTAGTTTTTGCTTCGGGTTTGGCTCTAAGTAGGTATAATTGCACTTCTTAGTCTCAACGATGATATCATTTACTAAGAGGCCTTATTTAGCCTTCAAAATTCAGTTTACGACGAAAAAAAACTTACTTGATATCGATACCAGGAAATCAAAATTTGACTCACATCCATTCATTTTTCTTTCACTCTGCGGTTTCGCTTCAACTGGAAACAACTATTGCATTTTAGTCTTTCGTGCCAACATCCAAAGAGTCTGAGCTCCAGGATCATGGATTAGGTTTAAAGCTTTCATTACACCCGAGTAACGCCGGGATATACTGCTAGTTTAACCATAAGCAAGGTAATAAAAAGGAGAGATGTAGGTCTTGCATGATATTACAACGCAACATTCGTTCTTGGGTATGACGGTAAACTGCATCGGGCAGCAAGGCCTCTTATTGGGAGGTTGTGAGAAGCATAGAAACACCTCTTAATTGCTGTTGTTCCTAGGTCCACACTAACCCTGCTAATGTCCCAGCTATGGGCAAATAGTAACCCCCAAATTGGGGTCAAAACACTATGAAAGTATGAAAATATGCTTTTACAGAAATATATACATAAAGATAGACTTTTGTGGATAAATTGACATTTTTGAAGGAAAAAAATTATTACCAGCAATACTTAACTAGAAGACTTATTCAATGCTATGAAATAGAGGGAAAAGATAAAAAAAACATTTTAATCAAAATCTGATCAAATCAACCTTCTCAACCTTCTCAATGTAACTGAACATTAAAAAATACCTTAAAACCCCTACTTTTTTGGCATTAAATAACCCACAGAGATAAATAACCCATATGCCGTTAAACAAAACTCAAACTAACGCAACATTCCCTGAACGATTCCTCTCGATTCCAGAGTCGTCTCTACCTTCTTGCCACTCGCAACCGGGAATGATATTACAAAAATATTTTAAAATATGCGAATGAATTATAACAATCCACCGGTGTATCAACTGGAGCTACTAGATGCAACCTCCAGCATACGTGTATTCCTTACCCAGATAAAAAGGAAGATATAATTTCACCAAGAGAGTTGGCTCCAGCAAAAGACGAGTCAGAACTAACACGTGTAATCAAGGACTGTCATCAGAGCACTTCAATGAATTTTGAAGAGACAGAGATATGATCTCCACCTGAAGATTATGAGAAGCCCCTGAGCGATTTTGTTTATTTGCTGATGTAATAGTTTAAAAAAAGGGAAACCTTGTCAGCTGTGTTGTTTCAGTTTTTTTCTTTTTTTTTAACAGAAAAAATTTAATTTTTGCCTGTATTTTTGTTCTTTTTCTTACATGTGTTATTTTTAACTTTTTTCATAGAATTTATTTCATTTGTTTATTTTACTGGTTTTAGTATTTACGAAAAATGGAAATATTTTTAGTTAATTGTGTTGCTTCAGTAAATTTATTTTTTATTTTTTGCATCAAAGTTCCTCTTTCGTCTGCCTTTTTTCTTTTTTTTCAATGTTAAACCAAATTTCCTTCTTTTCGAGAAGAACTTGAAATTTGTTATCTTTTTTAGGTCAAAAATAATTTAGGTTAAACCACCTTTGGCAATTATTTTGTTTCATTGTCTACGTAAAATTATTTTTCATTGTTCTCTAGCTCATTCAGAATGTTTTTTTATATATATTTCTTTTGTATTTCTTGAAAAAGTGACCAATAAACGTCGATAAATTATAAAAGACCTGTTTAGTGCGAAAAAGGGAAACATTTCTGATAAAAACACTTAAACAACAGTAACTTTTGAGAACGCCTTAGTCAAAGAATTACGACCAAATTTTCGAAGCCAACATCTAAAAATGGTGTTGCCAACAAACTTCATTAACAGCAACAATGACATCAGAATAAAGCAAAGACAAAAATCTGGTGGTCGGGTACACGCTCTCTAGCTGAAAATCTCCACTGAAATGCTTAATCAACAAGACGAAGTTCCTGGAGGGAACCCAGAGCTACAAACATCTTACATGGTATTTCGGTTGACCTTTAGTAATTACAGTTATTTGAAAAAAAAAAGATTTGTACCAGTCTTTGTGGCCGACAAGCATTCGTGCAAAATTTGTCGCTCCACAGATGACACAGATAGAATCATTGACCTCACTCTGGGTTGATCTCCAAAAAGTAATAAGGTAAGGAATATTTAATGTGGGATGTAATGATACCCACTCCTCCCGACTGTAAGGACTCTTCCAATCAGGATCTTATCCAAAAAAATCACATAAGATTTGAATATATGGGTAGGTATCGGAGTCCGTATCACTATTTGAGGTACCACCTCTGTTCACCATGTCTAACATAGACTGTGATACTTTTACGATCTGGTGAATTTGCCTAATCAACATCACAACCTCATCTATTTTTGGAAATTTTCTGGCTCAATTTCGTCAGATTCCGACGACGACATGAGCCTTGCGATGCTTCGAAATTATTATTGACCGTAAAGACTACACCTGCATTTCTAACTGCCTGGATGCACAGAGCCAGAAAATGCTAGTAAAACTCAGTTGCTTGGAGCGTGGAGAGACTGGTCTCTTCTCTTATTTTTGCCCAGATAAGAAGGCCTCTGGAGTTCTGTCCCTCGCTAACCAAAGTCCACTTTTGGCCGCGTCTGTTATTTCAGTCTCGTCTGTAATGGGCATGCCAGCGAGGAAAACAGGTGTGATAAAAGCCCCTGTTGGATTCAATTCGGAATTACTTTGCTTGCTTATCTGAAGGATAAAAAGAAAAAGCAGGTCATTGGCCATTGGTAAAATCAAAGGGAAGCTCCAGACTACGGAACGTCTACCCGCAAAAACCATCTAGGCAAAACGCACACACAGCCCCACACACTCTACCATTGCAAAAGTGATGCTACGCCCACATATACGGAAAATTCTCGACAACAAAAACTCCGATACGAGCTCAGCTTTGAGAAGTTTGAAAGAATAGAGCAGCTAAAGCAATCCATAGGAAAAAAGAACATCTGTGAAAAAATTGCCCCTTATTCCTCAGTAACATTCACTTCCTTTTCTCAAAAGTTAGATCATGGCTTCCAGGATATGTCATCTACCCCAACACAAATGACAACCCTAAAAAGCGTTCCCATTGCCCGATCTTCAACAAAATTTCGACCCCACCAGTATCTATTTCTAATCCATCCCCTGAAGATACACCAATTAAGTCATCTAATAAATTCCAAAAACAGGAAAGACGACGCAGAGAAAATCATCTCCAGTACAGAAAAACAGATCCAAAACACCTTACAATAGCTTAGAAAACTCGTGTCGAAATACACCTGAAAAGCCAGCTAAATCTATTACACAATTATGGAAAATTAAAGGTTTAAATATTCTATTAAACCTTCAATTAAACAATAAACGTTGAAGACCCTAAAAAGTTGTCAAAGGCAAAAAATGTCTTGATCGTAATAAGAACTAAACTAGTATCTCAGAACATTTGAGCAATGTTACGGGAAGCAAACGATGCATTTTTCGCGTACTTGTTGTTGAATGTTTTATGACTACAATGTCAAACAGTTAAATCAATTTTATTTAGGGAACTCTCGCTTTTTATTTCCCCTACATTTATAAAGCTCTAAAATTAACATTCACCTTGGACATTGTTAACCTTTCACTTGATGGCAACATCAAAACTGAAACTGACCAAGGGTTAATTGGACAGACCGTCGGTGTTTGTTCCCACCTGGGCCATATTTAATGCAGATCTCCAACCCTAATCCTACTGATAATGGCACTCTCGTTAACTGGTTTGAATGATCAGATCCTGAGGTTAATCTCGCCAAACGAGGCTCGTTCGCGGTCTTCAGCGTCTCAAGGTCGATCTATGATATGTAGAGGTGTGTATCAGTTTTCAGTGTATCAGCAACTAACAACAGGTTTTGCATATTACCGGATAAGCGGATCGTGTCCGCAAACACAGGCATATACAAAACTTTACATGACTACTGTCAGTATTTGGTCACCAGGAAAGCAGTGAATATATACAATATATATATTGTAATTGGAGTTATTACAATAATTTCTAGGAGTATTATATCACTACATAAATATTTTTACGATTCCGAACAATATTCTTCTTATTCAGGTGTTATTTTTAAATTAAATGCTGAAAATTATTTGTTTTAGTAAATTTAAGATGAATTCATTATTATTCAAAAAATTAAGGAGGGTGGTTAGAGGAAGTTAAAGGATATGATTGTGGGTGGGACAGTATTAGTCAGTCAAAAGTGAGAATTGGGTTGAATTATGGACTTGAACATTAGTGTCGGGTGGAGAACATAGTTGCATAATGGTAAATCATGATATTTTTTTTATTTTGTCTGCTTAAGATACATACCAGGAACAGACATTATTCAAGTGAACAAACAATAGTTTTTAAGAGCAGTTTGGATTTTAAGTTTTTTTAAATTTAATTTTAAACAACTTCATCTGTTAAAGGGGCTGGACTGTTTAGGTTAAAATTATGGATGGACCGGAAATACTAAAATCCGAAGTGGAAGCGGCAATGGCCAAAATGAACAGAAATAAAGCACCTGGCCCAGATGGCATAGTGATAGAGCTGCTGACAGCCTTAGAAGAGTATGGCATAGAAAAGATTACCGACATAATAAACGAAATTTATAGCAGCGGAATAATACCAGACGACCTATGCAAGTCGATATTTATAGCACTGCCGAAGAAACCAGGTGCAAACGAGTGTGAACTACACAGAACTATCAGCTTAATGAGTCACATTACAAAACTGATTGTCAGAATCCTGATGAATAGAGCGAGAAGCAGAATCAGGCCAGAGATAGGACAGGAACAGTGCGGGTTCGTCAAAGACACTGGAACAAGGAACGCCATATTCATGATTAGGATGCTCTCTGAAAGGGCATTACAAATGAAGAAAGACTTGTACCTATGCTTCATTGATTACGCGAAAGCATTCGACAAAATACGACACAAAGAATTGATGGAAATGATAGGAAACCTCGACATTTTCGGCAAAGATATAAGAATAATCAAGAATCTCTACTGGCAGCAAACGGCCTGCATACGGACAGGTAACGATCTCAGTAGATACACAAAGATAGAAAAAGGCGTAAGACAAGGCTGTGTCTTTTCACCGGATTTGTTCAACCTATACAGCGAGAATATTTTGAGGACCCTAGATGACACACCAGGATTTATTATTGGAGGCCACAACCTGAACAACATAAGATACGCGGACGATACAGTACTGATTGCGGACACGGAAAGGAAACTGCAAGATCTCATACAGAAAGTAGCAGTGGAGAGTGACAAGATGGGACTACAAATAAACTTTAAGAAAACTGAGTGCATGGTCATCAGCAAAAGATACAACCCAAAATGCCAAATACAGGTGGGGGATAACAGAATCAAACAAGTCCAAGAATTTAAGTACCTAGGAAGTGTCCTAACAGGAGATGGAAAGTGCGACACGGAGATCCGAAGGCGAATTGGCATGGCAAAGGACGCGTTCCAGAAGATGAGCAAAATACTAACACACAGGAAGATCTCAATAGAAACGAAGAAAAGAGTGCTAGACTGCTACGTGATGTCAGTTCTTCAGTACGGCTGTGAATGCTGGACAATATCATCGAAAATGAGGACAAAACTGGAAGCGGCCGAAATGTGGTTCTACAGAAGGATGCTACGGATATCGTGGACTGAGCATACAAGCAACGACGAAGTGTTAGAAAGAATGGCAACAAAAAGGAAATTGATGCTGAGCATCAGGAAGAGACAACTGAAGTTCCTGGGACATGCAAGGAGGAAGGAAAGTCTGGAGAACCTGATACTGACTGGTCAGATAGAAGGAAGGAGAGACAGAGGAAGACAGCGGATAACATATTTGCAGGGCCTGATCAGGTGGATGACGGAACGGGGGTTGCCAGGAGCAACAGGAGCAAACATACTAAGAGCCACAAGGGATAGGGAGACGTGGAGATCCATGATCGCCTACGTCCTGAAGGGACAGGGCACATAGAAGAAGAAGAAGAAGCTATACTGGAGTTATAAAAACTAAATAAGTGTTGCGTGGGTCATTAATTTTAGCAAAATCATTTTTAAGTAACTTAAGAACATAATTTATAAATAAACATTATAATTAATTAAATTTTAAACAGGAATATTTGCGGTGTTTACATAAGACTGTGAATCTATGTCTATGGTTTAGTTGTACCTTAATTTTGGGGAGACTTTTAATCTGCAGCTTTTCATTCAGGAGGAATGCAGATTATAAGGTTCCACACACACATAAATAAATAATTATAAATATATACAATATTTATATATACACATGTGTGTGTATGTGTGTGTGTGTGTGTGTGTGTGTGTGTGTGTGTGTGTGTGTGTGTGTGATATACGCTCAAAGCAGTATTTGATTCTACATGTTCTTGTGGAGTAGTTTTCGCACTGAAAGTTATAATCGTGCTATGTCGGTTGCTAATCGACTTAACGCACCCAAAATTTTAGGAACTTCGTAATCGTCCACTGTAAGCTGACCCCTTAGTGTTCGGCTAAATGCCGACTAATATCAACGGCCTACTAGTTCTACACAACTCTAATAGAACTCTAAAAAACTATCTAGAACTTCTAAGAACTCCTATGAACTTCCGAAGAACTTCATTATTTCTTGTACTATGTGTACAAATGTGGCACAAAACCTAAAACGGGGATGGGGAATGCTGGTCTTCATCCGTCCTAATTTAACTTAGCTATTCACTTTCGTTGACCCTGACACACTTACAATAAACCTTTCACCATAATACCACATTTTTACTTACCATTCATACCTCGTCCACCATAATACCTCAGATTCTCTATGTAGTCCTACTTAACTCCCAACTTCCGAAATCTTCACGAGTTAACTTCCTGTTAACTCTTATTAATACAGGAGGGAGAGTCCATTATTTGAGGAATAGGTGTGTTTCACCATAACACATGTCCGCATACGAAACCCCCGAGTCGGCATGCATAAGGTAAGATCGGTCGGCTAAATGACAATTTTTTGCGTAGATTAACTCACACTCACACACACGGGTGTGTCTATACAATTAATATAAGTAAAAGTTTGTTGCTCAGCTGAGTGATATTACTTTCATATTATTATATATAATATATGTGTGTGTGTGTGTGTGTTAGACCACTTCAGAAATTCACGATGTGCATCCATTGCTTCCTCCCTAACGCAAATTTCATGTGTTGGGTAGAGACTGACATTTATATAATTTAAATTTTAATAAAAATATAATAGTTTACGTAATGATGGTGAAATGCAAAATGCATATATTATACAGAGATTACTGTTTTTATTTTAAAAATATATGATAAATTTAAAATAGACGGAATTTTTATTTTATATATATATATATATATATATATATATATGTAAACTAAATATAAAATATTTTTTTATATTTTAATAAACAGGAATTAATAGTATTTCGTAAACTATATAAAAATATAACCTTTATTTAAATTTGCGAATAATACTTTGGATTAAACATAATGAGATGTTTGTACTTTTCTTAATAATTAAACATAAATTGATATATGTTTTGTTAATAAATTTTATTATTTATTATTTCTAATTATCTAGTTTCACAAATTTACTCTGTTAAATAAACGAAACGTGTTAACAGTCACTTGCGAACACAACCTTTCGTTTACCTTAATGAATAGTTAATTTAATTTTCTAATACAACTACATTCCTCAATTAAATTAATATATAAAATGCCACCGTCTTCTGTTTATTACTTTAAAGTTTGTTGCTCAGCTAAGTGATATTACTTTCATATTATTATATATAATATGTGTGTGTGTGTGTTAGACCACTTCAGAAATTAAAGAATCAAACTATATAAAATTTGTTTTTCTTGTTTTCCTACTCAATCTGTCATTAACACTGTACTTGAAATAAAATGAACAGCAGCTTTATTAATGTTTATTTTTAATGGCCACTTAAAATAATATCCTACGTAAATACACAGTCCAACACATATTTTCTCTTATATTTCAAATATTTGTTTCTACTGGCAAATCTGTTGCATTTCACTCTTGTCTATTAAATCTATATTCTTCTTTATTCTCTTAATCACTTACTGAAGAGAACTGACGTCATGTGCTCGATCTCTGGATTCAATACTGCTGCCCCATTTGCACCGGATTTTCGCAAACCTCATTTTCCAGCCTCAACTGAGTTCAAAATCCTTTGCTCGACTTTGTATGTAATGATTCTTCATTTCAACCAGTTCTTGACAAACGAATCTTTGCCAGCCTCTCGTGTGGCTACCGCTATTTTGCTCGCAAATATTCCATGGTTCTACTATTGCAGACTTTCACAGCCAGCATCTGCCACGCAACTTATATTGGGTCGACTCAACTTCATATTCCATTTGTTAAGGTGTAAGTTCCGCTCAAATATGAGGATCGGACTCTGAAGAGGATACTTTCCATTCTTTTAAGGATGTGGGTTAACCGTTATCTATCCTGCATATCCTCATGATGTGCATCCATTGCTTCCTCCCTTACCCCATTTTTTCTCTCTCTTCTTTTTCTGAAAGATGTCAAGAACTTTTCATTTTTCATTTCATCTGTTTTTTCTTGCTGTTTTTTTCTTTTTTTTTTTTACGTATGGTCTTCCATTTTTACTTCCTTACACAGCTTTTTCGATTTTTTACTTTTTTTTTAATTTCTATATCTTGGGCGAGTTGGGGATATCATTGTTGATTATTTTCTCGGTATTTCCTTTCTCTATCCTCCTTCCAATAAATCTCTTCCACATCAATCGACTCGAATGCAGCCTCTGTTCCTGCTAGCATCTAGTTTTCTTTAGTCTCTGTCAATATTTTTGAGCTGAGGTAGTATTTACAGTATTTATATTATTCGGACTATTGTCCTTATCTTTGTTGCCATTTATACGTCGTTTTGGCTGTTTTACGCTCCGGCCTTCTGCAGGTGGTAGGAATTTTGAACCGAACCCTTTATTACAATATAATACAATTGTAATAAAGGGTTCGGTTCGAAATTCCTACCACCTAAAGAAGGCCGGAGCGTACAACGGCTGAAACGTCGTAAAAATAGATGATGAAAATTCCGGATAATTTAAATCTTGTTTTCTTCTTTTTTCTTTCCAACATCTTTATTTTTTTTTCTTCTGCTCCACAATCTAAAACAAAGGTTACAAAGATTTTCTGGTGTCAGAACTCACTTTCATATGGAGCTTCTTTTCTTCCGCCCACCTGCATAGTAAATATTCAAATTCACGAAACTTGTGTCTTAATGTGGTAAATTTCCTGCCTTAATTAATTCGAGATGGCTATAATGATGAAAAAGTAAAACCAATTTATTATTAAATAAAAATTATTCTACGGTCACTATTTAATTTTGCTGGAAAAGCTTTGAGTTATCTTCCCTTAATTCTTTATTTTTTTTTTTTTCATATGAGAGAAAAAATGTTATTTCGTCTGAAGAACTGTCTGAATATTAATGACCCATCCCATAACTACAGAAAATACAAAAATATTCCTTCTTTGTGGATATATGTATATCTTGTCTACGAACATTAATCAGTTATTCTCATTCAGTCTACTGTTTTGTTTTGTTTATATGATTTACAAAAGTTGTTTGTATATCTATTTATGTGCAGCCTGTGCTGAAATAACCTACATCACACACCTCGATTTCCAACCGTCCTCCATTTTCTGTTCAGTAGCTTATTGCCTACCAAACATTTTAATCGTCTATTGGTTAGCGATATCATCTATTTTGCGAAAACCTGATCTAAATTCTTTTCCCTTACTTTCTTTTTGCTCCACCTTTTCCCTGTCATTTTTTTCACTTAAATCTATGAGATGAAGATTTTATTCACAGCTTTAAGAGTCGGAATAAAAAACAACATATTTGTTAGTATCACAACCCCTACTACCTTGTGTGGCTCTTAGGCCTGGTATTACGTGAACAACAGTTAAACGCATTCAGCGAGATAAAAATGGCGACAAAATGTCAGTTTGCCCCGGATAGCTATTGCTAAACCCATGTTTTATTTTGCTATACAGAACACGATACACGTTATTTCGTCTCTCTTCTTCCACCACAGTACAACTTTTTTTGTTTCTGTTTTGAGACTCGCACAATGATTGAGAAATGATTGTCTCACAGAAACTGAGCCCACTGATAAGGGCAAGGACGGTGTTAGGTTGCAATTGTCAATTTTGTCATTTTACTTGTGCAAAGAAGAATTCCGGTCGTTTGCCTCTTGGTAAAATAAACAAGATAAAAAGATTATATGTTCCAAAATTATTGCACCTTCGTACCAGAAACAAATAAAAGACAAAACTAAAACGAAAAAGGAATGGGCGATTTGCAAAGTGGTTTGAACTTTCGCTTTCTGGCCATACGTTGTTTTGCATCTCACTATGGTCTGTTATTCAGGAAAGTGACCTCTTGATGTTATCGGTATTGAGGGTTGGATTCCAGCGTGCGGCCCCTTTGGAAAATCCCAGAAACATATACCTCTGGCTGAACCAACCCTTGTGAGTGAAATTAGGTATTTGGAAGCCTTTGGGAGGTGTTGGTACCTTGGAAGAAATCTTGATGCTTGGGTAGCAATCTTTCATGATACAAATGGTGTATCGTATGTAAAAGCTCACTGATGTTGTGCCAGCGATCCACGTCTGCATCAGCTATTGAAAGAAGTCCGCGGCGTCGAAAGAAGTCACAGCAGCGTCTGAGTCAGGCAGCGGGATTTTCGATGGATTTCCGAAAAAGCACTGGTTTGTCGAAGGATGATGATAAGCAAAGTTAATTCATAATCAAAACGCTTCTAAAACGTAACCGTTCTTCTTTAATTGTCTCAAAGTAACTTTATTTTTTCAACAAGCATAGCTGTTGCTGAACTTCAGGCCAGAAACTCATGTGGATCTGTTGTTTGCATATTTTCCATTAATATAAAGTGCAACTATTATTGGGAAACAAAAGCTAAGATTGTTGTTAAGAATGTTAGTTTACTGTGTCCTTCTAGACAATGTGTACACACACACATATATTATATATGTAAGAGTCTCACATATAGTGCTAGTTTTAATAAACCAGTGCTCGCTATTAAGTCAGTCAGTAAAGTGCCATACGTGAAACACGCTTGGGCGATCATGTCTCGAAAGAGACATGACTGACTGGGCAGAAGATTATCCTGCAGTAGGTTGTCATTGCTTTCTGCGGTAGACTGGTTGCCTGCCAAGGCTATAGAACCCAATCTGTCCTGTTATTTAACCCATAACTGGAAGGAAGAGACGGATTAATACCTTTCCCAAGGGTATTTGCGCGTAAGTGAATACAATGGATTCAACTGGAATTCGAACTCGGCTCTTCGATTTCTCGTTCCGAGACGATATCCACCACGCACATCCTTAAGTATATATTAATAAATAGACATATTATTCCTAAACTGTAGCAAGGCTCTGAATTGCACAACGCAAATTTCATGTGTTGGGTAGAGACTGACCTTTATATAATTTAGATTTTAATAAAAATATAATGGTTTACGTAATGATGGTGAAATGCATATATTATACAGGGATTACTGCTTTTATTTTAAAAATATATGATAAATTTAAAATAGACGGAATTTTTATTTTATATATATATATATATATATATATATATATATATATATATATATATATATAAACTAAATATAAAATATTTTTTATATTTAAATAAACAGGAATTAATAGTATTTCGTAAACTATATAAAAATATAACTTTTATTTAAATTTGCGAATAATACTTTGGATTAAACATAATGAGATGTTTGTACTTTTCTTAATAATTAAACATAAATTGATATATGTTTTGTTAATAAATTTTGTTATTTATTATTTCTAATTATCTAGTTTCACAAATTTACTCTGTTAAATAAACGAAACGTGTTAACAGTCACTTGCGAACACAACCTTTCGTTTACCTTAATGAATAGTTAATTTAATTTTCTAATACAACTACATTCCTCAATTAAATTAATATATAAAATGCCACCGTCTTCTGTTTATTACTTTAATAGTTTCATTTAACTGTAATGTATCCATACTAAGCCATTTATTTTGTTTTCATGTATCAATACAGTTTAGTTCTTTTTTTTACGATTTACACCTCCTTAAGATAATTACATGCAAAATAAAATAAATTAATTAAAAAATATTCCACAATAACTTCTGACACACTCTATGACACGACATATTAAACGTAGCAATATACTCTAACATTAAATGATCGACAATGTTGACACCAGATTTTCCTGAATTCTTATTTTCTTAAACTCACATGCACACACTAACCTAATTCTCCTAGCCATCGTTAACTTAACTTTCTATTGGTTGATCGAGTCTACAATTCTAACTCAGTTCAGTACCATCCGTGATACACGTTTTGGGCGATCATGTCGCGAAAAAGACTTGACTCACTGGATAGAAGATTATCCCGCAGTAGGTTGCCATTGCTTGCTGCGGTAGACTGGTTACCAGACAAGGGTATAGAACACAAAATGTCTTATTAATTAACCCATAACTGGAAGGAAGAGACGGATTAATACCTTTCCTAAGGGTATTGGTGCGTAAGTGAATGCAAGAAATTCAACTGAAATTCGAACTCGGCTCCCCGATTTGTCATTCCGAGTCAATATCCACTGCACCACAACGCACAATTCCAACTACTCCATCCCAACTTTCTGCATAAGACAATATTTGTTATATATATATATATATATATATATATATATATATATATATATATATATATATATATATATATATATATATATATATATATATATATATATATATATATATAGTACTGTGCAAAATATTAGGATAAGAACTTTGAAAGAAAATAAACAATTATTAAAAATAATTTTATTTAATTTACTCAACTAATGCTTTAACGAGAAAAAATACTTGTGACGAAATAAATTTAATATTTAGTATAATAGTCTTTTGCTTTGATCACAGCCTTCATTCTGTCAGGCGTTGAGATTACAAGCTTCTTCAATGTATCTAATGATATCTCCTGCTAAGCAGTTTGTATTTGTTCTCAAAGTGTATCTTACGGAGTAACATTAGAGTTATCAATTCGAGAGGAGAGAATAAGAAAAAATTAGTCATATCCAAGGATCATAGAATAATGAATAGTTTCAAAATAACTTGTTTAATAAGAAATAGGAAAAATTAAATATAACTTCTTTTTAATACATTTCTTTTACACCTAGTTTTAAATAAGCAATGTTTATTAGCAATTTACTCGGCTTTTCCCCCCGTATTTGAATTACAGTGAGGTGTTTAGGAAAATCACCCCTCTCCTAATACTTTGGCACACTGTAAATTGCCTGATGAGATACTAGTGATTTGTACCGAAACATTTTATTATAAATATCAATAACAATAAAAATATTATTATATACTGGTATACCTAGTTAACACCTTCACACACTATGGCCTCACTCGAATGTAACTCAAGGTGTGATTTACAGTGGAAAAAAAAGTTAAGCTGTCTTTACTGAATACTATTCACAAAGTCTGGCTTTAATTCCCGCAAGTATAACAAGAACTTGGACTGAAGATCAGCGTTTCTAAAACAGAATTAATAACCCGGAATTGAAATGAGATCAGTGATAAACAGTACCCTGAATCCTTCATAAAAATTAGAATGTGGAATTACGAGATAAAGAAATTATATAAATTATCTAAAGATATGTTATTACGAAAGTGTGGGTAATTTTTTACTTTCCCTCGTAGTAAAAACTAAATACTTCAATTTTTTCTTCAATCTACCCATGCAAGGCAGATTTACTGCCACTGGTGTGCAGAGGGTTACATAGGATGAAAGTGATAAAAAGGGACAAGTTATAGGGGGTATCAGGAAGGATGAGAATACAGGTGTGATGAGAGGGGAGTAGACGGAGAAAAGAGAATGAGGGAAAGGATGCGAGTCAGAAGATGACTATTGACCTTGCAATTAAATTCTTGAAGATTGTGGCTGTCGGGGAAGCAAGTATATGGAAGGGAATTCTACTGGGGGAAGTGCAAGAAAAGAAGCTGTTGCTTTTACATTTTATTTGTTTCACTGTAAAAGGGTGGGACCTAGTTGATTGTCTAGTAGCTCGAGTACATTCATGCAGAGGGGGCATCAGGGAGCTAAGATCGTCGGAGAAGAAGCCGTGAAAGGATTTGTCTTCTACAAATCCTTTCACGGCTTCTGACATAGGGAAGCCATATTACGCCGGTGAACATAATGACTGCATCTGAGCTACCAGATCGGGATCGAACTATTCTAAAATAGGAAATAATTTCTCTTTTTTTAATAATCATTTCACCCCAAGAGTATAATAATGCCACTGGTGCGCAATGGGTTAAGAGGCGAAGAGACAGATAACTGAATGAAAAGAGTAAAGGTGATGTTTTAGAAGGGGTAAGAGAGTGGATGTGCGTTTTCTTGCTGTGGATATCGGCTCGGAACGAAAAATCGGGAGATGAGTTCGAATTCCAGTTGAATTCCTCGCATTCACTTACGCACAAATACCCTTGGGAAAGGTATTAATCCGTCTCTTCCTTCCAGTTATGGGTTAAATAACAGAACAGATTGGGTTCTATAGCCTTGGTTGGCAACCAGTCTACCGCAGAAAGCAATGGCAACCTCCTGTTTGATAATCTTCTGCCCAGTCAGTCATGTCTCTTTCGAAATATGATCGCCCAAGCGTGTTTCCCGTATGGCCTTTAACTGACTGAATAGAGTGGTACGGGCCATGGAGATAAAACATGGCAACTGTTGTTGCATTTAAACTTTTAGTGATTGTAGCTATCAAGGAAACAAGCATGGAGAAGGGAGTTTCACAGGCGGAAAGTGCGAAGAAAGAAACTGTTGGAGTAGAAGTTGCGGTTACATTTACATATTTTTACGGTAAAATTATGATTTATACGGAAACTGATTATAAAATAGACAGTGCCAGGTGTGGTTTTGCCCAATACCGTAAGCTGAATAAAACGAAAACGTAAAATTAAAAACTCATCTATGTTCATAAATAGGTACGTCAGATATTTTATCTGTCGTTGACTTGGCGGCTCGACTCCAGCCACTTCCCCACCGACGAGATGTGGCTTCCCTTTGTCTGTTCTATAAATACTTTCATGGATTCTGCTCCAACGAACTTAAGTCACTGGTGCCTCTGCAGGTGTTTCTCGTGCAATCAGATTGGCAAATAGGTCCCACCTATTCACAGTTAGATCAACCAAATGCAGACGACAATTCTACTCCTTCAGTTTCTTTTCGCGTACTTCCCGCCTGTGGAACTCGTTTCCATATTCTTGCTTTCCTGACGGCTACAACCTCTAGGAACTTATATGCAATGTAAATATTCATCTCTTAACCACTTGACTATAGTTCTTTCTTCACCACCCTGTATATCCTTTCCTTTCTTTTCACCTTTGCAATCATCACACCTGTACTCCCATCCTTCTCTTGCTCCTTTTTAACTGGTTCGTCTTTCTCTTCACTCTCTTCTACTTAATCTTTTTTACTGTTATGTAGCCCCCTGTACATCAGTGGCGTTACCGCCTTGATCGGGGTGATACGATTAAAAAAATTGCATTCTAAATATATTTAGTCGAAGCTATAAACTTGTGGTCAAAATATTTAGATTCTTCTTCTTCATGTGCCGTGTCATTTCATGGACATCCACTTGACTTTGTCTCTTGCCGTTCTCAATATTTTTTCTCTTGGTATCGCTTTTAACCCCCGCTCCGTCAACCATTTGCTCAAGCATAACAAGCATGTCTCGCGCTGTTTTCTCCTGACTCACCTTCCCTTTATCCGACCTGTGAGTATTAAATTCTCCAGGATCTCCTTCATCATTGCGTGTCTCAGGTACCTCATGTGTCTCTTCCTGATATTTTTTTATCAGTTTTCTTCTCGTCTGCATCCTTACCAACCCCTCATCGTAGCATACATGCTCCATCCATAGAACCCTCAGAATCCTTCTGTAAAACTACATTTTGGCCGTCTCAAGCCTCTAATTAATTTTTTATGAGATCGTCTGGCATTCGCTTCCATACAGAAGTACAGATATCAGATAGGAATCCAGAACTCTTTTCACTGTTTCTAATAAGATTTTCCTGCCTTTCAGTAATCTAGTTAGCTTCAGAAATGCTTCTTTGTCCATGCCAATGCGTCTTTGGATCTCCATGTTTAATCTTTCCATCTTCTGTCAAAAAACATCCAAGTTATTTGAATTATTTACTTGTTTTATTTTAGATTCTCCGATTGCAGTTGCCATATTGGGCTCCTCTTTTTTGCTGATGACCATAAATTCAGTTTTCTTGGGCCTTATGCTCAGTCCTTTCTTTTCACTTTCTTTTGCTATCTTCTATATAAGGTTCTGCATTTTCTTTTTCGTGTCTGCTATCAGCACCGTGTCATCCTCGTGTCTGATATTGTTGTGATGTGGCCGCCAATATCTAATCCTGGCAAGGCTTTTCTTTCTCTTATAATTGCTTTGCTGTACAGGTTGAAAAGAATCGGTGAGAAAACACATCCTTGTTTTAAACCCCTTTCTATTTTTGCATACCTGCTCTGTTCACTTCTTATCCGTACAAAAGTGGTTTCCTGCCAATATAGATTCTTTGTTATCCTAACGTCTTTTCCAAAAATGCCGATGTTGTCGATCATCTCTATTTAGTCCTTGTGTCGTACTTTGTCGAACGCCTTTGCGTAGTCTATAAAGCACAAATAATGGTCCTTCTTTATTTGTATTGCTCGTTCAGATATCATTCTGAACATGAATATCGCATTCCTCGTTTCAGTATCTTTAACGAATCCGCATTGTTCCTCTCCTATCTCTGGGCCGATTATTCTGCGCGCTTTGTTCATCGGAATCCGGATTTTCTCATTAAACTGATTCTTCGTTAGCGCTCACATATCTTTGCACCTGTCTTCTTAGGTAGTGTTATGAAGATTGATCTGCTTAGGTACTCTGGTATATTTCCACTACTGTAGATTTCGTTTATTATTTCTGTTAATCTGTCGACACCAAAGACTTCTACTGACATCAACATCTCTAATACAATCCCGTCTGCTCCTGCTGTTTTGTTTCTCTTCAATTTGGCCACAGACGATTCCACTCCGGTTTCAGATTACGGCATTAAATAAAAACATAGGAACACACACGGACACAGCCCTATTTCTATATATACAGAGACACCTCTCGATTCTTATATACATACAAGCACATCTATCTTCGTATATACACACAAACTCAAATATCTAAACTTATTTATAAATAAAACTTTGTGTGTGTATGTGCGTGTGTCTGTGTCTGTGTCCGTTACCTATACACTCTGAAACGGCTGAACCGTTTTTCTTGAAAATTCGCATTGTTGTACTATAAGCGGCTGCGAGTGTTCTTAGCTAGGTTTTGTGTCGAGGTACCACCAATAAATATTGAAAATCGTTAATCGAAAAAATCGGGTTATGGAAGGAGTGGTCCTATTTTAATCAAATTTGATACACTCATAAACAAAGACATAAGAAACGATTTTCAGAAGTTTTAAGGTTTCAGTTCTTACAATAGTGCAGAAATTCGGTACTATATATATAAAAGGCAAGATGTTTGTGTGTGTGTCTGTTTGTCTGTATGTCTGTATGTCTTTTATACAAAAAATTTAACTTACATCCATTTATTTTTATTTCAGTCTACGGTTTCGCTTTAACTGGAAACAACTATTGCTTTTTAGTCTTTCGTGCCAGCGTCCAAAGAGTCTGAGCCCCAGAACCATGGATTAGTTTTAAAGCTTTCATTACAGCCGAGCAACGCCGGGCTACACTACTGATATAAATATATTTGAAAGTATATACGTATACACTTATATAGAGACTCGGATGAACATGTGCTGTCATAAAAGCAATCATTATGACATATTTTATACACACCTTTAGTAAGAAAAAAATATTCGCGAAAGAAAAACAATAGAGAAGAAAAAATCAATAAAACGCTTCGATACAAACAATTTCCCTTTCCTGTTCACTTTTGACCTGTTATCTGAAATCTCTGATATGAGCGACACTAACCCAATCATCTGTTAATTATATTCATCAGATAACGGACTATCTTTCTGATCAATAGATCGATATCATGCCTTAAAATAGAAGATAAATCATGGCTTGTCATTCTATCCCTCTGTCTGTCAGACAAAGACAAACCTCTTCTGTTTCCGGAGTCTGACAGAAAACATCAAAATAAAATGATAGCTGATTTAAAGTTCAGTTTTAAACTGTCATGAACTTATTTTTTTCTAAATATAAATTTAAAACAAAAAATGGAAACCATTCCATATATATATATATATATATCAAATAAGTATATATAGGTTTCCTTTAAGAAACAATTTTAAAACTTGGAAAAGCACAAAGCGATTATAGAAATCATATGCACCAGAAAGATGCGAGGCAATGTCATAGTTTTCCTATATTAGATTTCTGATGAATCTTAATTCTTCAGTTGATGATTGACTAAACTCCTAGCGATTTTTGTGATAATAAAATATCCGTAGAAATTCCCCTATGACATCGTTAAATATTTGAGCTCAGCAGTTTTAATAAAATATTTTAAGAATCATAAATATGAAGGCTGGTTGTTACGTCAAGATTTAAGTGGGTACAAATGAAAAGATTTAAAATTAACAACATTTTATTTCACTAAAATAGATTTTAAACAATTCTTTCTTTCTATCTATCTATCTATCTATCTATCTATCTATCTATCTATCTATCTATCTATCAGTATTTCACATTTGATATCTATTTATATACCAATACATCTGTTTATCTGTATTTCTCAGTTGATATCTATCTATCTATCTATCTATCTATCTATCTATCTATCTATCTATCCGTATTTCTCAGTTGTATATCTATCTATCTATCTATCTATCTATCTATCTATCTATCCGTATTTCTCAGTTGATATCTATCTATCTATCTATCTATCTATCTATCTATCTATCTATCTGTATTTCTCAGTTGATGTCTATCTATCTATCTATCTATCTATCTATCTATCTATCTATCCGTATTTCTCAGTTGTATATCTATCTATCTATCTATCTATCTATCTATCTATCTATCTATCTATCTATCCGTATTTCTCAGTTGATATCTATCTATCTATCTATCTATCTATCTATCTATCTATCTATCTATCTATCCGTATTTCTCAGTTGATATCTATCTATCTATCTATCTATCTATCTATCTATCTGTATTTCTCAGTTGATATCTATCTATCTATCTATCTATCTATCTATCTATCTATCCGTATTTCTCAGTTGATATCTATCTATCTATCTATCTATCTATCTATCTATCTATCTATCTATCTATCCGTATTTCTCAGTTGATATCTATCTATCTATCTATCTATCTATCTATCTATCTATCTATCTATCCGTATTTCTCAGTTGATATCTATCTATCTATCTATCTATCTATCTATCTATCTATCTATCTAAGGATTATCTTTAATAAGTCTTTCCACGCAAATAAAACAGAACAGTTCATTAACGACCTACCAGTGGGAGACGTTATGCCCTTCTTCCCTCCCTTCTTTTTGTCTGTCTTTCTTTCTTTTTCTCATTCTAACCGCCTATCATGTTTGCACGCGTTCAGAATGGAGTAGTCCCTTCTTTATGATTCATTGGCAGGGCGTAACGGTCGTGATAACTAAGAGTGCTACAAGCAGATTTATAAAAGGCTTAGATAATCGACAATATACAAGATTATTGTGCGTTTTTGTAAATAGGCTTTTAGCGATTTCTATTTTCTCAGCACTTTTATCTGGTCTTCAAAAGAAGATCTGTGTTTAATATTTGTTCTCTCCATAGATGTCTGTTGTAGTGCAATGGATATCGGTTCGGAAAGAGAAATCGGGTAGCCGAGTTCGAATTACATTTGAATTCGTTGCATTCCCTTACGCGCAAATGCCCTTGGGAAAAGTATTAATCCGTCTCTCCCCTCAATGTATGGGTTAAATAACAAGACAGAGTGGGTTTTATAGCCTTGGCAGAAAGCAGAGGCAACCCACTGCGGGATAATCTTTCGAGACATGATCACCCAAGTGTGTATCACGTTTGGAACTTAACTGACTGAATATGAGAGAAGCCTGGTGTAGCATTTTCCTTATTAAACTGACTTTGTGTCAATTACTTCCATCGTGTTTTGAGATGTAGCTAAATAGCTTCACTCATCATTCGCGGGGCTTCTAGGTTAAGATCGAAATATAGTATCTGTTCCTCCTACTAACTGTGAAGGAAGCCTGCTTCCGGGGATTCCAACCCTATGACAACCGGTCCATCATTACAACACCAGCCTAACAATCGTGACTATGATAGGGCAATTTCTTTCCTTGACACATTTGTACGTGTACAGAGACTCCAAAAGAAAACGTTCAAATTATAACCTATCCGTTATTGGTCATTTGTGCATGCATCTGCCTGACATCAATGATATTTTCATCTTATCTATATTTCTGCTTTGGGATAATTTGCTGAAAAACGACGAGAGAAACAATATTCCTAGGATCCCACTCCGGTATTTATACGTCCTTTAGTCTTATGAATAATAAATTTTCGGCTGATTCCGATGAGAGTGTACCAGGGGTCGATGGTACTGGAATATTTTCTTTTTATCCATTGCCCATATATACAAGTATAGGATTGTTAAGTAAAAAGAAGACAGGAGGAAAACTGTATTTAATTCGACTACGTGTTTCGTCCTGTGATGGACTTTATCAAGGCAAAAAGATGAAATGAGCTTTATTCCAAATTACGTATCTATAAACAGTGTTGGCAACTATAAAAAAAAATGCCCACAAATCATTCAAAGAGCGTAACAGAAAATTCTAGTTTTAGAACTCTTTTATGTGTGGTGCAATGTCACTATATGTTTAAATGAAGGGAATTCAACCGATTTTCTTTGGACTTTTATTATGCATTTTAGTCTGTTTGGGGAATATTTCCATAAGAAATCAAACAGACTAACAGATATAATAAAAAAATCCCTTCATTTTAACATCTCGTGATATTTGCACCATTCAAGGTTCAAATACAAGACAAAAATCGAGAAAAAAACACGACGAGAAAATAAGAATATGCAAACATACATGTGAAATGAGATCAAATATAGATTTAAATATTGATAGATATCAGACAGAATTGAGAAATTGGAGAACCGAGGTCGAATTCCATTTTATATCCTTGCATTCACTTACACGCAAATACCCTCGCGAAAGGTATTAATCCGCCTCTACCCCCCAGTTATGGGTTAAATAACAAGACAATTGGGTTCTATAGACTTGGCTGGCAACCAGTCTACCGCAGAAAATAATGGCGACCTACGGCGAGATATTTTTCTGCCCAGTCAGTCATGTCTCGAAAAAGACATGATCAACCAAGCATGTATCACGTATGGCACTTAACCGACTGACTGATGAGCCAGAATAGTAAACTAAGGAACAAATAGTGAACGTTTAGAGATGTGACATCATTTCGCCGTTATTAAAAACTCCACAGAGAAAGAAATACAAGACTGAAAAAGGAAGAATAAAAAAGAAAATATTGCAAATTCTGATTTTTGTGTTGTTTGTTTTACATTAGTTAATCAGACGTCACGGGTGTCTGCCTTGTCAGGCAGCGTTTGTATTTATAGGGTGCGATTGATAAATTGTCACCATTTACACTATTTACAGTATTCGAACTATTGCCCTCATCTTTGATGACATTTGTAAGACGTTTCGGCCATTGTACGCTTCGGCCTTCTTCAGGTGCTAGGAATTTCGATTCGAACCGTTTATTACGATCATTGAGGTATATCATTCTCATTCAATATTTTTAATTTCGCGCACGCGTGTTGTTACATTTTTAATTGTGGACTGCACAATATAGTTGGGTCAGTTGGGCACCGTCTGTAAGAAGAAAAGAGCATCAAGATGCAATTTGGTCAGCCAAAATTTGGAAACGGCATCTTGCAATACTTGGCATTCTCACCGAAATCTCAAATACATATATGTTATAGCGTTTTCTTGTCAGTTGAAGGACAGTGCAAAGGATTCGGAAAGAGTGGGCTATCCTATATTCTTTTATATATATATATATATATATATATATATATATATATGTGTGTGTGTGTGAGTGTGTGTGTGTGTGTGTGTGTGAGTGTGTGTGTGTGTGTGTGAATATTCTCAGTAGGAAACAAGGAGGAAAAGTAAGATTAAGGCAGAAGTGTCACTGATGTGCGGGGGGCTACATAACTGCAAAAATATTAATTAGAAAAGAGTGAGGAGTACAAACTAGTTAGAAAGGAGCAAGAGAAAGCTGAGAATGCAGGTGCAATGACAGATATATAGGTGGAGAGAAAGGGAAGGATATACGGGGGTGGAGAGAGAGCTCGAGTCCAGTGGTTAATAGATGAGTATTGACATTGCATTTAAATTTCTGGAGGTTGTAGGAAACCAAGAACATGGGAGCAAGTTCCGCAGGCGGGAAGTGCGAGAGAAGAAGCGGCAGGAGTAGAATTCTCGTCTGCATTTGGAGGACAAGAGTATGTAAAAATCTTGACTTAAAATGCCATAATCATCAAATGAGAATTTGATTTACCCAGAAGAAAAATCCTAGAGAGTGCTGCCATCAAATATTACGAAAATGTTAATCTGTTCCCCATTTTTTCTTCTCATTATCACCATTCCTAATAGAAGCGCTACTTCACCAAGCCTACATATACAACAAACGTAAAAAATCAAGCGATAACTGTTAATTTCCATCATTTCAACATCTTATAACATACCAATATTTCACATACTTCCATCAAAAGAAATTACGTTTATATTTTTTGTATTTTTTTTAGTGTCTCATATTTTTAAGTTGGCCGAATGAATAATAATGTGCATTTTTTCGAGTAACCATCAATTTTGTTTTATACAACATTTAAAAAAAAAAATTCCTTTTTTGCCTTGATAAAGTCCGTCAGTGGAAACATGTCAGTTAAACTAAATAGAGTTTTCTTCTCTTTCTTTTAAATATATATACACTACCGGCCATAATTTTTAGGCTACCCTAGTTTTTTAAAAGAAATGATGTATTTCATACAATTTTTAGTATTTACTTTCAAGTCAATAATTCTAAAAGAAAATAGAATGGTTCTTTTGTTATTATTAATTTGCAAAATTTTATAAGGTAAGGAAACAAAGTTGAACTCGTCCGAATCACCCTAAATTTTCTTCATTGTTTAATTGATAAAACTACACTATAGATAATTAATTCTTCATTCTTTAATTGATGAAACTGCAATGCAGGTATTAAATATTTATAAATTCATTTGATGCACATGTTATTGTGCAGTATTAACAAAAGAACCATTCTATTTTGATATACAATTATTCACTTGGCAATAAATACTAAAAAATAGTATGACAGACATCATGTTTTAAAACACAGGGGTCACCTAATAATTATGGCTAGTATATATATATATATATATATTCAAAAGATTTTGAGTGAAATTGACATTTAATTATTCATTAACGGTCTGAACGAGACAATTGTAATTTTTTTCTTTACATTGCTGAAAAAAATCAATATTTATAACTATTTATGTTTTCATTTCAATACCTATATATATACATATATATATATATAATCCGAGCCATTATCCTTTATTCTACTTTGTCTCCGTTTGAGTAGATCAGTTGGATCAGTAGTGACATACGTAATACACGCTTGGGCGATCATCTCTTTTTCGACACATGACTGACCAAGCAGAGTAGTAGTTTGCCATTGCTTTTTACGGTAGACTGGTTGCCAGCCAAGGCTATAGAACCCAATCTGGCCTCCTATTTAACCCATAACTTGAGGAAAGAAACGGAATAATACCTTTCCCAAGGGTATTTGCGCGTTAGTGAATGCAAGGAATTCAACTGGAATTCGAACACTGCTTCCCGACTTCTCGTTCCGAACCGATATCCACTGCACCACAATGCTACATTGAGTAGATATATTACTTAATTAGAACGTTTTGATATGAACCTGTTACTTATAACTACAAAAGTTTTTTTTTTACTGGGTCTATGTATTTGAATTGACGTCTTTGTTTATAAATACATAAAAAAAACAGCAAGAGATATACAAATTTGCTACCGTTCAAAGAACTCCTTGTTTTGATCAGCTATAACAAACTTAGTCTATCAGATAAGTAAACTGAACACAGATTAGAATGCTCTAAGAATACTTTTCTCTAAAACCGTAACATCCTACAATCCCAAAATATTAAGCTGAGAACTCGAGTGAAGTACTTAAATAGACTTGTCAGATATTTCCTCTTTAAATCACGTATAGCAACCGACACATTCAGAAATGTCTAACCTACCAGTTAAATACAACAGTTTTCCGTGGTCAATGATTAAAATTGGCTCCCAGTAATAAATCTTTTAGGTTCTAAAGAAGAAAATATTTAAACAGATCATATAGACTGGAATAGCGTTTTTGCAAACAAAAAGTTTACAAAATGAAGACAATGAATTTCCTTACTAATTTAAACAAAAGGCAAAAAATAAACTATCATAAGTATATATATATATATATATATATATATATATATATGTGTGTGTGTGTGTTTGTGTGTGTGTGTACGTGTGTGTGTGTGAGTGGGTGTGTATGCATACATTCTCTCTTTTATACACGTTTCATTAAAAAAACCAGGTATAATCACATGAAAAATTATATAAAAAACTTACTGATACTACATTGTCCGTCGTTTTTAATGAAACATATATATACGCACACACACACACACACACACACACATACACACACACACACACATATATATATATATATATATATATGGTCTCATTCGAGATTGAGCACTTTAAGTTCCTGGCGCATTGACACTGGTGTAAATATATTACACGCTTTAAAATCTTTCTTTTTCGAACGTCGGCCGATAGTTGGTGGATAATTTCCCGCTGCTGAAAAATCCTAATTTGAGGGGGTTATTTAATCTGGGCTAAACTGATGAGCTGTGGTACAGCGAAACAGCTTGTAGGCAGATGATATATATAATCGCTTCTTCCTATACAAAGTGAGACAGGGAATATCGAAGAAAGGATGGAATATCCCGAGGTGCATGGGATTTAGAGGGGTGGATGGGATTGCCTGAAGTAGGAGATGGCAATTGAAGTTGCATTCAAATTTTTTGAGCTTGTATCTATCGTAGAAGCAAATTAACTGAAGGGAATTTAAACAGACGGATATGCGAGAAAAGAAACTGAAGCAGTAGAAATGGTGGTTACATTTGACTATTTTGACGGTAAAAGAGTAGGACCCCCATGCCAGTCTAGTAGCACGAGTAAATTCATGTTGTCAGGGCACCAGGGAAAGAAGCTCGCCAGAGCGGAAGCCGTGAAAATATTTGTAGAAAAGACAGAGAGAAGCCACATCACATCGGTGAGACAGTAACTGAAGGTAAACTGACAAGTCAGGATCGATTACGTTGCATATCCTTCTTTGGATTTTGGTGAGAACCTCAAAATGAATAGCAGAAGCACCCGAACAGATATGGCAACAGTATTCAAGGCACAAGTAAATGGTATATTTATAAATTGCAAGATCGATTCTGAAGAGGAAAACTGGACAGAATGACCCAAAATTCCTAGCGGTAGATGCAGCTATAGATTCGATATACTTGCGGTCGGTTGAGAGAATAAGGCCAAGTAGAGGAAGTGTGTTGCTTTCTAGGAGACTAGCTCTATCTATACTGGTAAGGAGGCGCACCTCGAGGTGGTGTAATGGTTAAAAAGCTTGTCTCGCTAGAATCATTGCAATTGAGTAGTGAGTTCGAACCTCACTGGTTGACCTATACTTCGGTCTTGTGCCACATCTAAGCTACGCTTAGAAAATAAGGGCACCTCCACGTGTTGTAATGATTACCAAGCTTGTATTACCGAGTTGTAAGTTCGATCTTCACTGGATACCCATACATTCAGCCTTCTGCCACATCTAAACAGCGCTTAGAAAATTGACTATACATATTCGTAGAAGGTAGTAAAATTTCTCTGTGCTTTTTAAAGGATAGCAGGTTCGTTTTGGAAGCATAAAGATTTGCGAGCCATTTCTTACCTGATTCTATTAAAGACTGGAGGCCCTTTTCAAGAGCAGCAGCAAGGTTTACTTTGTTAGCCTCGGTAGATTTTTTATTGAGATGATGTGTCATCTGTATAGATGCTTCGATTCCACACGCTAAAATATATTAAGAAAGAGGAAAATCTCGTTAGAAAAAAATAAAAGAGTACTTAACTTTTATGTTATACTAGCAGTATAGGCCGGCGTTGATCGAGTATAATGAAAGCTTTAAAACTAACCCATTGTCCTGGAGCTCAGACACTTTGGACGCTGGCACGAAAGACTAAAAAGCAATAGTTTTTTCCAATCAAAGCGAAACCGTAGATTGAAAGAAAAATGAATGAATATAAGTCAAACTTTGATATCGGGTTTCGATGTCAAGTAAGTTTTCCGTCGCAAACTGAATTTTAAAGGCTAAATAAAGACTCTGAGTAAATGGTATCATGTCTAAGATTAAGAACTACAATTATACCGACTTAGAACAAAACCCGAAACAAAAATCAAAATAAAAGGGCTAAAAACCTGATTTTGATCAAACCCGATAGGATATCGAGGTATCGATTTCCAATATCAGAGTTAAATAAGTCATTTAAGGATAAACTAACCTAAGTATGTCCATGAAAACCCATCGTACTTATCGGGAGTAAAATTATAGTAAAAATCCATATTGATGACTGAATATCGGTTTTCATCAGATTCGATAGAATATCGGGAGTATCGATTTCCAATATAATGGAAAACGAGTCGTCTTAGAAGATCTACTAAGGTTTAGGACTAAAAACTATAATTCTACCAAGTTAGAGCAACTTCTGCAGCAAGAATCATGATAAAAGAGCTGAAATCCTGATCTTGATCAGACCTGATCGGATATCGGGGTATCGATTTTCGATACCAAGGGGGAATCGGAAAAAATAAGTAGGCCATGACCTGACCGAAAGCCTAAGGAATATTTGTATTAAGTTTGGTCAGAATCGGATAACAATTGTGGATTTGTGTAAAGGACGTACAGACAGACACACACACACAAATATCTTGCCTTATATATATAGAGAGAGATTGGCAGTATAGCCCGGCGTTGCTCGGGTGTAATGAAAGCTTTTAAACTAATCCATGGTCCTGAAGCTCAGACTCTTTGGGAGTTGGCACGAAAGACTAAAAAGCAATAGTTGTTTCCAGTTAAAGCGAAACCGTAGACTGAAAGAAAAATGAATGGATGTAAGTCAAATTTTGATTTCCTGGTATCGATATCAAATAAGTTTTTTCGTCGTAAACTGAATTTTGAAGACTAAATGAGTCCTCTGAGTAAATGGTATCATGGCAAAGATTAAGAACTACAATTATACCTACTTAGAGCCAAACCCGAAGCAAAAACTAAAATAAAAGGGCTGGAAAAAATACAGACATACAGGCAGATAAACAGACACACACACAAACATCTTGCCTTATATATACATTTTATAGATTTTCTGCACTATTGTAAGAACTGCAACATTGACACTTCTGAATATCGTTTCTTATGTCTTTGCCTATGAGTGTATGAAATTTGATTAAAATCGGACCACTGCTTCTATAACCCGACTTATTCGATTATCGATTTTCGATATTTATCGGGGGGGGGGGGGGGTACTTTGACACAAAACCTAGCTAAGAACACTTGCAGACGCTTATAGTACAACTGTGTAAATTTTCAAGAAAATCGGTTCAGCCGTTTCAGAGTCTATAGGTAACGGACACACACACAGACATACACACACACACAGACAAAGTTCCATTTATAAATAAGTTTAGATAGTTACTCCTACATAATCTTCTCACAGATAAACAAAAGCCACAATACGGAAGGATGCTTAGAAAACCATGAAGAGTGATGACGAAATTTTAGAGAAAATGAAAAAACAAAAGTGTGGTGTAGCGGATATCAACACAGAACGAGAAATCCGAAGCCGAATTTGAATTTCAGGTGAATTTGATACATTCACTTACGCGCTAGTACCCTTGAGAAAAGTTTTAATCCGTCTCTTCACCCTCCAGTTATGGGTTAAATAATAGGATAGTTTGGGTTCTATAACCTTCGTTGGCAACCAGTCTACCGCAAAATATAATGGAAACCTACTGCGGGAAAATCATCTGCCCAGTTAACTATCTACGTCTCGAGACATGAACGTCCAAGAGTGTATTGTTATATAGCAATATACAACAAACACGCATATATATAAAAATATGAAGTTATATTTCTATTAATGACGATGAACCGTGTAGCCTAGTGAACAGAGAGTGAGAGCGCGCCTCTCATGGGTTGACGGTGGGGTCGTCGTATCTGTTGCTCCTCTGGTCTGGTCTGGCTCTCTCGTCTGCCTCTGTCTCTGTCTCTCTGTCTGTCTGAAATCCGTGCGCCGAGGTCTTTTTATAATCTCCAAACCGGGACTTCCGGATTTTGCCTCGCCCACGCACGCCCACGTAATTCTCAGAGACACCTTTTCTGTCTGCCTCTTGTAGCCATTTCCGCTACTGCCGGAAATAAGGTCAAACAAACATCCGTTCCTTTCAACGACCGGAAAACAACCCCGCTTGCAACAGCCTTCTTCTCGGGTGGGGCCAGATTGTTATATTACAGTATCCCGGATGGCACGTAACTAACTGATGCGCAAATACTATAAGGAGAGGTATTAATCCGTCTATTCTCCCTCCAGCTATAAGTTAAATAGCAGGACAGATTGGATTCTATAGCCATGGTTAGGAAGCAGTCTATCTCTGAACATAATGGCAACCTACTGTCGGTAAATTTCTGCCTAGACAGTAATTACTATTTCGAGACATGATCGCTTAAGCAAGTGTCACTTATGGCATTTAACTGACTGATAATTGTCATAATGAGGAAAGATAGTTTAGAAAATTTGATACTCACAGGACATATTGAGCGTGGTTTGGGAGCGATATCAAGAGAAAACATTTTAATACAATTTCTATTTCGAGACATGTTCGTTTAAGCGAGTATCATTTATGGCACTTAACTGAATGATTAAAAATGACACCTGAAAGATCAAAGTTTCGTAAGAAGGAAAGACGGTTTAGAAAACTTGATACTCACAGGACATATTGAGCGCGGTTTTTGAGATATACCAAGAGAAAACATTTTATTACAGTCATTTCTACTTTGAGATATGATCACTTAAGAGTCTATTATGGCACTTAACTGTCTAATAATTTACATAAAAAACGACAACAGAAATATCAAAGTTTCATAATGAGGAAAGAAAGTTTATTGATACTCACAGGACATATTGGAGACAAGAATTACAAATGAAATCAGCTCATAACCTAACGAGTTTTTGTAAATTATTGTCAGAAAAGGAATAAAGAATGATAACGAAAAGACAAACTTTAGTAATTGCTACAAAAGATAAGAAATTGTGGTGAGCCATGACTTTCTAAAGACACTCGACACATTAGAATAAAAGAAGTTAATAAATCTTACTTTTACACGCCACCTTACATAAAAGCTAATATGAATAATAATTAACCTGGCGTATGGCTAGATATTGACTTTAATATTCCCAGTAGAGCTTAATTTGAAAATGTGATAAAAGTTCGTAGCCTGTGACTGCATATTTGAAAAGCTGTGATCTTACATAGAAATAAACAAGAATTAGATTGCAAATTTCTGCAATAAATTCTAAGATAACACAGGTTAAGACAAGCCAAGCTAAATGACGGCGGTTAATGTGCATTTAATGCGTTTTTGCGCGTGATGTCAAAGTCGTAAATTTTCGACGTTGATAGTAATTCTAATTCGTGTATCCAGGAGCCGAGGTAATAACCTAAACAGAAGAAAAAGTTAGAGATTCAAACAGAAGATTTACAAGAGTTTTTCGTCAAGGAGAAAGTGATAAGAGTTCGGAGTCGGCTTATATTTTCACATAGTCACAAACGTATATACAAGGATGATATTAAAACTAGTCATTTGTATACATATATTAAAATCATTTGATACGTATAAACAAAGCCGTAACAAATAAGACTGTATTTACTTACATCAATACAGGATGTCGTTTCAGTACATATATATATATATATATATATATATATATATATATATATATATATAGCATAATTATGATCCACGTATACTGTCTCAATATGTATAAGAAAAACTACTAAAATGTTGTAAGTTTAAAAATGTATTTTTTGACAGTATTTATTTATTTTTATTATATATATATATATAGTTAGAGATTCAAACAGAAGATATCAAATATATATATATATATATATATATATATATATATATATATATATATATTTGATATTTCACACCGGCCTCGGCCTTTCATCAGAAACAAAGGCCGAGGCCGGTGTAAAATATCAAATATATATAAATAATAATAGAAATAAATAAATACTGTCAAAAATACATTTTTAAACTTAAAACTTTTATACATATATATATATATATATATATATATAGTGTTATTGAAAAATAACTCCATATTTAATGTTTGAGTGGCCAGCCAGGGGTCCTGACTTAGCACCCTGTAATAGTTTTCATAAATATTGGTTAAAGAAGGAAATCGATTTCGAATTCTAGTTAAATTCCTAATATTCACCTACGCACAGATACTCTTGTGAAAGGTATTAAGCCGGTTCTTCCCTCCAGTTATAGGTTTAATAACAGGTCAGTTTGGATTCTATAGCCTTGGTCGGCAACCAATCTACCGAAGAAAGCAATAGCAACCTACTGCATGATAATCTTCTACCTCAGTCAGCCATTTCTGTTTTACGACATGATCACCTAAAGCGAGTATCAAGTATAGCACTTACCTGACTGAAAAAAGGAAGTCTAGTAAAGCAAACACACATTTTGGAAGAACATGACGAGCAACTACAAGATGGATGATTTATTTATTAACTATGATTTTTATAAGAAAGAGACATGAGAAGAAATCGTTTAGCAAGAGATTTTATTTAAATTTCAAAATGGGCACCAGGTTTTATATAATGAAAATATATTTTAATTATATGAAATAAAATTCATTTCAACTCGGATATCATAGATCGGGCATCTGAGCAACGATGAGCTTTTGGAAAGGACAGAAACGAAAAGGAAATGAATACTCAGTGTCTTGACAGTGTTCTTGACAGGCTCCAAAGGAGAGTCTGTAATGTGATAGGTACTGATCTGGCGGCTCGACTGCAGCCACTTCCCCATCGTCGAAATGTGGCCTCCCTTTGTCTGTTCTATAAATACTTTCATGGCTTCTGCTCAGACGAACTTAAGTCACTGATGCCTCCTCAACAGGTGTTTACTCGTGCAACCAGACTGGCATCTGGGTCCCACCCACTCACAGTCAGGTTAGCCAAATGCAGACGACAATTCTACTCCTGCAGCTTCCTCTCTCGCACTTCCCGCCTGTGGAACTCGCCCCGTATTCTTGCTTTCCTGACGGCTACAACCTCCAGAAATTTAAATGCAAAGTCAATACTCATCTACTAACCACTGGATTCTAGCTCTCTCCCCACCCCCGTATAACCTTCCCTTACTCTCCACCTATGTATCTGTCATCGCACCTGCAATCTCAGCTTTATATTTCTCCTTTCTAACTATTTTGTACTCCTCACTCTTTTCTAATTAATCTTTTTGCAGTTATGTAGCCCCCCGCACATCAGTGGCACTTCTGCCTTGCTAGGGGTGAAATGATTAAAAAAAGAACCTATCTTAATCATACTTTTCCTCCTTGTTTCCTACTGAGAATATTCACACACACACACACACACACACACACACACACACACACACATATATATATATATATATATATATTTTAATTCAGATACTTCAATCCAAGGGAAAAAAGCAGGAAGGTAAATTCCAAAAAACCCGATCCTAATTAATATTAAAAATTTATTTTAATATTAAAAAAGATACAGGAAGAGAGCTCCATGTAATAAAATATTACAGAGCAAATATATATTAAAAAAGGATTAATTCAAAGATGTTGAATGGCAATTTCGATATGAAGATCCCCACGGGGAACGACACATCACCTCAGCAACAGAAAAAAACCTTTCAGAAACTGGAGAAAAATTAGTCTACTTTTCCTTTTTAAATAGATTGCAAAGAAATTAAAAAATAAATAATAAAATAAAATAAAAATAAAAATAAAAATAAAAATAAAGGGAAGGAAAAAGAAAAGGAAAAAGAAAAAGAAAAAGATAGAATAAAATCAAATAAATAAGAAAAGAAAAAAAAGAAAAAAAATTGACGATGTCAATTTTTTTCTTTTCTTATTTATTTGATTTTATTCTATCTTTTTCTTTTTCCTTTTTCCTTTTATTTTTCCTTCCCTTTATTTTTATTTTTATTTTTATTTTATTTTATTTTATTATTTATTTTTTAATTTCTTTGCAATCTATTTAAAAAGGAAAAGTAGACTAATTTTTCTCCAGTTTCTGAAAGGTTTTTTTCTGTTGCTGAGGTGATGTGTCGTTCCCCGTGGGGATCTTCATATCGAAATTGCCATTCAACATCTTTGAATTAATCCTTTTTTAATATATATATATATATATATATATATATATATATATATATATATAAAAGAATATAGGATAGCCCACTCTTTCCGAATCCTTTGCACTGTCCTTCAACTGACAAGAAAACGCTATAAAATATACGTATTTGAGATTTCTGTGAGAATGCCAAGTATTGCAAGATGCCGTTTCCAAATTTTGGCTGACCAAATTGCATCTTGATGCTTTTTTCTTCTTATAGACGGTGCCCAACTGACCCAACCAGTCTACCGTAAAAAGCAATGGCAAACTACTACCGGATAAACACTGCTTGGTCAGTCATGTGTCGAAAAAGAGATGATCGCCCAAGCATGTATTACGTATGGCACTACTGATCTAACTGATCTATATAATATATATATATACTAGCCATAATTATTAGGCGACCCCTGTGTTTTAAAAAATGATGTATATCATACTATTTTTTAGTATTTATTGCCAAGTGAATAATTGTATATCAAAATAGAATGGTTCTTTTGTTAATACTGCACAATAACATGCGCATCAAATGAATTTATGAATATTTAATACCTGCATTGCAGTTTCATCAATTAAAGAATGAAGAATTAATTATCTATAGTGTAGTTTTATCAATTAAACAATGAAGAAAATTTAGGGTGATTCGGACGAGTTCAACTTTGCTTCCTTACCTTATAAAATTTTACAAATTAATAATAACAAAAGAACCATTCTATTTTCTTTTAGAATTATTGACTTGAAAGTAAATACTAAAAATTGTATGAAATACATCATTTCTTTTAAAAAACTAGGGTAGCCTAAAAATTATGGCCGGTAGTGTATATATAATTAAAAGAAAGAGAAGAAAACTCTATTTAGTTTAACTGACATGTTTCCACTGACGGACTTTATCAAGGCAAAAAAGGAATTTTTTTTTTTAAATGTAGTATGTATAAAACAAAATTGATGGTTACTCGAAAAATGCACATTATTATTCATTCGGCCAACTTAAAAATATGAGACACTAAAAAAAATACAAAAAATATAAACGTAATTTCTTTTGATGGAAGTATGTGAAATATTGGTATGTTATAAGATGTTGAAATGATGGAAATTAACAGTTATCGTTTGATTTTTTACGTTTTTTGTATATGTAGGCTTGGTGAAGTAGCGCTTCTATTAGGCATGGTGATAATGAGAAGAAAAAATGGGGAACAGATTAACATTTTCGTAATATTTGATGGCAGCACTCTGGGATTTTTCTTCTGGGTAAATCAAATTCTCATTTGATGTTTATGGCATTTTAAGTCATGATTTTTACATACTCTTGTCCTCCAAATGCAGACGAGAATTCTACTCCTGCCGCTTCTTCTCTCGCACTTGCCGCCTGTGGAACTCGCTCCCGTATTCTTGCTTTCCTGACGGCTACAACCTCCAGAAATTTAAATGCAAAGTCAATCCTGATCTACTAACCACTGAACACTAGCTGTCTCCCCACCCCCGTATAACCTTTCCTTTCTCTCCATCTATGTATCTGTCATCGCACCTGCATTCTCAGCTTTCTATTATTCCTTTCTAACTAGTTTGTACTCCTCTCTCTTTTCTAATTAATCTTTTTACAGTTATGTAGCCCCCTGCACATCAGTGGGTTTCCGCCTTCCTCGGGGTGAAATGATTACCCCCCCCCCCCCCAAACATAAAACAAAAAAAACTAAATTTCTTAGAAAATGCAATGAGGAAGAATGGCTTGGAGAAACTGATACTAACTGGCCAGATAGAGGAAAGGAGAGGCAGGAAAAAACAGCGAGTAACGTACTTGACGGGCCTGATCAAGTGCATGTTAGACGGGGGTTGCGTAGTGTTACAGGAGAATAGAGCCACCAGGGATATGGAGACGTGAAAGGCCATGATCGCCTACATCCTGAAAGGACAGACGTAATGTAAAAGTCTTCTTCTAATATCAAGCCATGAATCTCTGTCTCTGCTCTTTTTTATGTCTGGATGACAAATCTTTTTCTTAACCACCCCCCACCCTTTATTCTTTTTAACTTGCTGTGTATGGAAAAGATCTTGGGCTCCTACCTGTATGTGAATATTTGTTCCATATTTGAATTTAAAAAAAATGGATTGATCGTTGCTGATGAAGCGAGAATTTTATTTTCTTGCTGAAATAGCTATTCGAAAGAGATACAGGTAGGCAAATCCCAAAATTCCCTGTCAACCACCCTTCCCCACTTTTTATTTTCTCCCTTGACTTCCTTCTTTTTCCTTTCATTCTTCCCCCTACATTTTCTTTGAGCCAGACAAAACTAAATTACAACTTTCAACTCTCGAATCAGTTTATGAGTAGGGTTCTTAAAAAACTCGAAAAATAAAAATAGACATAGATTAATCCCACACCTTTAATTTTCCGTGGTCAATATAATTTGAACTTCCGCCAGTAAAATATTTTTGTTCATTTTGTAATTTGACTTTTTGTAATAAAGATTTGTTGCTGATGATACGCGAAATTTCTCTTAGAAATTTATCGTAGAAATGGTTATACAACATCGGATTTGAACATTGGAATTTGTTTTATTCTATATATATATATATTATATATATATATAGAACATCGGAACTTGAACATTGGAATTTGTTTTATTCTATATATATATATATATATATATATATATAGAACATCGGAACTTGAACATTGCAATTTGTGTTATTCTATATATATATATAGAACATCGGAACTTGAACTTTGGAATATGTTTTATTCTATATATATATATATATATATATATATATATATATATATATATATATATAGAACATCGGAACTTGAACATTGGAATTTGTTTTATTCTATATATATATATGTATATATATATAGAACATCGGAACTTGAACATTGGAATTTGTTTTATTCTATATATATATATATATATATATATATATATATAGAACATCAGAACTTGAACATTGGAATTTGTTTTATTCTATATATATATATATATAGAACATCGGAACTTGAACATTGGAATTTGTTTTATTCTATATATATATATATATATATAGAACATCAGAACTTGAACATTGGAATTTGTTTTATTATATATATATATATATATATATATATATATATATAGGACATCGGAACTTGAACATTGGAATTTGTTTTATTATATATATATATATATATAGAACATCGGAACTTGAACATTGGAATTTGTTTTATTCTATATATATATATAGAACATCGGAACTTGAACTTTGGAATATGTTTTATTCTATATATATATATATAATTATATATATATATATATAGAACATCGGAACTTGAACATTGGAATTTGTTTTATTCTATATATATATATATATATAGAACATCGGATCTTGAACATTGGAATTTGTTTTATTCTATATATATATATATATATATATATATAGAACATCAGAACTTGAACATTGGAATTTGTTTTATTCTATATATATATATATAGAACATCGGAACTTGAACATTGGAATTTGTTTTATTCTATATATATATATATATATATATATATATAGAACATCAGAACTTGAACATTGGAATTTGTTTTATTCTATATATATATAGATAGAACATCGGAACTTGAACATTGGAATTTGTTTTATTCTATATATATATATATATATATATATATATATATATATATAGAACATCGGAACTTGAACATTGGAATTTGTTTTATTATATATATATATATATATATATATGAGATTTATGCGTTATGGCTTGAAAATCAGAGTCGTATCATCGATGTAAGACACTATGTACATTTATTTATATAATTTGTATAATTTTGTCACTGACCTGAGCAATTTTATTTTATTTATGGACACTTCGTGAAGAATATCTAAAGATCTTATCGAGAAAAATTGAGGAAACAGCAGCAGAAAAGCAAATGACACTGAAAAGTGAAACATAATAATGCCTTCACAATACTTCGAAGTCCGCATGACTGAGATAACACTGCTCGGCAAAGTAATAACCTATCTACATTAATTCTGTTAATAATCTATCCTCATCTTGTTTGCGCGCAATGCCTTTCCAGAAGTAAACTAATAAAAACACCAATTTTGGCACAAGTCTTCATGTCTGTTTAAAACACTCTCTTTCTCTCTCTCTATATATATATATATATGTATATATAGTCATCCGCATACAGATCTGTTTCGCCGTATCACAGCTCATCAGTACGGTTAGACTCCGATTGCTTTTTTTACCAAGGATTGAAACCCGACCGAAATGGCGTCAGTCGGCGACTCTACCCCTGGTCTATGGGCGTTCGGTGGAAGTAGGCAGACTTTTTAGTGCATATCATTATACGCGCCCAATAGCTAGCGCGCTCTAATTCATTTGATTGAATGAGCGATTATATATCAGAAATCGGTTCTACTATGACATTTATTTTTGTAATTGAATTAGTATGTACCATTTTATCTGTAAATAAAAAAAATAATAATGAAATTTATTTTAAAAATACTTACTAAAAATATTCTTATTATAAAAAAATGATTAAAAGTTAATCTGCAGACGGAATAATAACGCCTGCTTTTTTCCGATTTTTCCTGGAAAATGAGGAAAAGTAAAAAGAATTGTAAGAAGGAAAAAGAATTAAATGCTAATCATCTCTTAACACCTGAGAAAAGGTCTAAAATAAATTGGATTTGAATTGATTTAGTTTTGGCTCCGCCTCCTTTCGGGAAAAATATTCAAGGAGCGCGAAACTTAAAATTGTCTTTTAATTTAATTCTTTCGGGGAAAGGTTTCAATGCCGATATATAACAAGACAATTTTCATCTAACCCATTTTTTTTTTTTTTTTGCATGCTAGCAGAATTTTTTGAAGACAGAAGATTGTAATAGTAATGATAATATCATGGTTTCTCTGCTAAGAAGTATTTGGCAATTATTGGCCAAGCAGCCACTACAGCTTTCGGTTTCAATTTTAAAAAAAATATTTCTCTCAAACAATTACAGGCATCCGCAGAAGATAGATAGATAGATAGATAGATAGATAGATAGATAGATAGATAGATAGATAGATAGATAGATAATGAACACACATAGATAGATAGATAGATAGATAGATAGATAGATAGATAGATAATGAACAGACATAGATAGATAGATAGATAGATAGATAGATAGATAGATAGATAGATAGATAGATAGATAATGAACACACATAGATAGATAGATAGATAGATAGATAGATAGATAGATAGATAGATAGATAGATAGATAATGAGCAGACATAGAGAGAGATAGATAGATAGATAGATAGATAGATAGATAGATAGATAATGAACAGACAATGAAAGATAGATAGATAGATAGATAGATAGATAGATAGATAGATAGATAGATAGATAGATAATGAACACACATAGATAGATAGATAGATAGATAGATAGATAGATAGATAGATAGATAGAGAATTAAAAGCATACATCTAGATACGTATATACCTACAACTAATTCTGGCGTTTGGCCAAATAAGTATCACAGCACTTAACTAGATTGTGTTACTTCAAAAGTTGGAATGATGAGCGGCCTGCTTACAGTTAAAATAGGCATCCAAATTACTAGCATTTGAACTGTGGTCGAACGTTGTACCCTGATACAACTCTCCCACTTTCAATATCGCATAATGTACATAGGTATATATGCATCACATCGTATGAGAAACGTACACACACACACACACACACACACACACACACACACATATATATATACATATATATAGTTGTTTTTATTTATACTATGCGTAAGATTTTCATGAGATCTACACAATTTGGCCCATTTTTGTTATTGTTGTTGCGTATAAATCAAATAAATTGAATTTTAGTTGACTTGCAAGCCTATAGGTGGCGCCCAAAATAAATCTCAATTAGAATTTATAGCTCACCCCTCTCCTCTTCTAGTTACGCATAAATATTGCTGACGTCAAGTCCACATACAAATTTTAATTATCTAAAGTCTATAAAATAAGCTACGTGATTTTTTTTCATCCCCCTTTGGTTAATCAGACCGTTATTTTTACTTGCTTGATTTGAGAGATTTCACTATCATTAAAGACTAACCTCTGTTAGTTGAAGAACAATAAAACCTTTCTTTTGTTGCAGTTCTGAACCATTCTGATTCGTTTTCTGTCAGTAAGTCTTCGACATCGATTTCTGTTTTGTGAAAAGTAGCTACATCTTTCTAACTTACGAGGAAAATATTTGGGTTTATTTATATAATATTTATATATATATAATGCAGTTTTAACTCAGCGAGAGTTAGATATCGCAGACGTTGTTATTGATTCGGACGACTGCAGGCTCAAAAAATATCACCGTTTTTTTATTTTTTCCTCTCCAGTTTCGATAAAGCTTCCTCAGTAAAAGGGATTGAAGAGATTTATCTGTCTTCGAATATTTGATTCCGATCTCGTATTTTATTTTTGAGTGTTTTTACGAAAAACAGGATGTGCGTATAACATAATATTATAGTATCTTTTTATGTGAGCCGAGTTTGAATTTCAATCGCATTCTTTTTTTATATTCCCCTACAAATACACTTGGGGTAGGTATTAATCCGTCTTTCTACCCCACTCCCATCCGCTATAAGTTAAACATTATTACTTATGTCTAAAAAAAAAAAACATTGTTTTGTACAAAAAATCGTAAATGCAATATTCAGTCATATTTTATATATATATATATATATATATATATATATATATATATATATATATAAAGTTATTTATGAATGGAACTTTGTGTGTGTGTGTGTGTGTGTGTGTGTGTCCATTACCTATAGACTCCGAAACGGCTGAACCGATTTTCTTGAAAATTTACACAGTTGTACTATAAGTGTATGTGACTGTTCTTAGCTAGGTTTTGTGTGGAGGTACCTCCGATAAATATCGAAAATCGACAATCGTAAAAATCGGGTTATACAAGGATTGGTACGAGTTTAATCAAATTTGATACACTCATAGACAAAGACATAAGAAACAATATTCAGAAGTTTCAAGGTTCAGGTTCTTACAATACTGCACAAAATCGATAATACATATATATATGAAATCTTTCATTACACCCGAGCAAACTCTGGGCTATACTGCTAGTATATATATATATATACGAAATCGGACAAATATATTATGCTCCTATTCCGATTGAGCTCTCTGGAGAGGAAATTTTTTTAAATATTTACCACTTCTGCGATTTAGGCGTTATTCCCCAGCAATGAATTGAGTTCTTCCGGTGACTGGCGTGTACATGCACCGCTTATATATATATAACACGCTAAAATTTCGCCTCTCACTTTCTTTGCGCCTATGGCTTAGGAAGTAGACTCCGATTGACATCAAATCGGTCAAATTTCGGTCTCGGCCAGCAGCAATTTAGGTCTCCAGCCACACTGATGAGATGTGATACAGCGAAATTGGATTGTATGCGGATGACACGTATATATATATAATTATTTTTATTATTATTATCCCAAATATGCTTTTTGTTTTAAATACCCCACAGATATTAACACAATTACAGCAATGGTGAAAAAGTAACTTACAGAGTTAGAAGGAGATAACTCATGACTACCAAAAGAGGCACTACTACGCAAGGAATGAAGTTCATATACCCCAGTGATTGTAAGAAAGTGTTTGGTTCGAAATTTTTAGCTCCTGAAGAAGGTCGGAGAGTACAACGACCGAAACGCCATACAAATGGCAACAGTTCGAATAATGTAAATACCGTCTGATTATTTTCATAAAAATAGCGATAGAGCAGTGAGAGGCTTGAAATGTCGCGTAGGTTAGAAGTGGATTTTAGAAAAAAACATTTGTCACCGATACAAGCGCGGGGCTTTTTGGCTATATCGAGACTAGAAAGTGAGCACTGGGAAGCTCCTGCCCAAATATGACAGCAGTGCTCCACTTTAGTTTATCAAAATATCAGAGTAATCAAGTCTCCATTGTCAGCCAGTCTAAGAAAATGGTAATATAGTGGGTTGCTTATCTATTCTTTTCTGTTAGTAGCGGAGAGTCCGTTCTAGTGAAGGGTAGTTGTCTACTGTTGAAGGTTAACAGAATTTGGCCTTGTTGTAGATAGCCCACTATAAGTCATAAAGAATGGTCATAAACCAAAAATAGCAAATTGAGTTGAAAGATAACATTTTATATATAACACATATTAATTAATGTTTTTACAATTGAAGTAATACATGTAGTATAGGTCCAACAGAGGTTAAAATGTTCATGGCAATAAAATGCTGAAAGAGAATTAATGCTTAGGAATTTGGGAGCGTGTAATAAGGAATGTCTTTGATGTATTCGCTCCTTAGGTCCGTAAGTAGTTTTTGAGGCAAGGGAAGATGGAAAGAGGTAAGGGAGGCGAGCGTAGTAAGCCGCTTGACTTGAGTCAAGGGAGATACTATTTACTCTCTTCTTCTCGAGTTGGTCTGCCTGTCGATGCTTTCTGTATCCGCTTTTTATATCTTCTTTTTGGATCACCGCAGCTCATTTGGGATTTCACACTTGTATTTGGTTCTGGGCTTCCCATTGACAGATAAATAACATTCGCGTAGGCTAGCGAAATGGAAATTTAATATTTAATTAATTTTTAGTTTTCAACCGGAACATCTGCGCGGGGCCGGCTGCGCAGCGACGACTTTTGGTCATTTGCTTTTTGGTCGTGAAAGCGCAAACATCCGGTCCATCTCTTTTACTCGGTATCACCACCGTAACACTTAAATTTAAAAAGCAATTTTGGATTTGGCTACTAGTTCTCCATCAAACCTATTTCCGAAAGAGACCAGAGTGACAAAATGCAACATTATGATATAGAAATATCCTAAATACACTATGGGGGGGGGGAACGAGATTTTCATTATAATTATTATTGTCTTTCATTGGTAATGGTTGAAGTGAAAGAAAATTCCGAATTCAAAATAGTGAAAACGAGTGGGATCCATCCATTGTGGCACTATATACTTCTATAGCTGCAGTTCATATGATGCCCCTATGAGTTGAGAGAAATCAGATATATAGAGTAAATTCTGTAAAGTCGTAGTGCGACTGATGGAAGGCACTGATTTTTTCAATGCACACCATGATTCACTCCTGTCTGGTCAGCCAAAATAGCCCACCGTAATCACTTTTTCCGGCTGCACCAACGCAATTTTATCCATCTGTAAAATAATAGCAACTTACTGTGCGGAAATCTCCTGCCTAGTTAGTAATGTCTCATTCGATAAATGATCTCCCAAACTTGTACCATGTATGGCATTAACTGACTTAACGTTTATAAAAGCGTGTCTTCAACAAAGAAAAGTCACTGACAGTCACCGTATTATTTCTCGCGAGATTAGAACTAGAAGTTAGTTACGATTTTGTAAAAGTGCATAAGAGTAAGAGTTAATCTTATATCCCCGTCTCTTCAATCATTTTGGAAAATTGTTATAAAGTAGGATGCTTTTCTTGGGAATTCTCTACTAAATCTACTTTGGACTCTTCAGAAGTATCTTTGCCCAATTTCCACACCCCTGGAATGGATTTTCTACTAAGTGATAAGCTCATAACCCCGTCGCAGGTTTCTGCTATTATTTTCAAATTAGGTCCCCAAAACGCTTACAGGTTTGACAGTGTTCCTGTATCCTTGGTTGGCAACCAGTATCCACTAGAAAATAATGGAAACCTACTGCAAGAACATCTTCTGCCCAGTCAGTCATGTCTCTTCAAAAATGTGATCTCCCAATTTTGTATCACTTAACTGACAGACTTCTCACTTGTCTTATCATTCACTTCCTCTTCCACTGCTTGAGTCTTAGTTGTCTTGTTTGTGGTGAAATTATTCAGTCAAAAGAACTGCTGGGCACCAACTCTTACCTTAAAGTTGTATAAGACAAGGGTAAGGACTTATTTTTTATCTACAGACTTAGACCAAGGCGGAGATGGTAACGTTTCGCTACCTTTCGGTCTTGTGGCATAAATTTAGTTCAGTTACAAATCGACATTTCTCTAGGCAATACCTCTCCCATTTGGGAGAACTAAGGGGATTCTCTGGTACCTGAGGCGTCCCGAAAATGCTAAGTGAGCTGAAATAGATTTTGTCTCCTCTCGCTTGATGAGTATTCCATATTAAATTCGCACAGGAATAAATCCTAGACTAAGAAAGCTAGTCAGAAAGTCGAAATTATAGCCCACTTCTGTGTTGAGATATGCATCTGTGACAATGAGTTATTAAAATTTCCCCTAGGGGCTGTCAGGCGGAAAAACCTATCTTCAGTATTGGGTGATGCAACTTGGCACGGTGTAATGGTTAACGAGCTGATATCTCTAGAACCAATAGAGTAGCGAGTTCGATCCTCACTGGGTGTTCTATATTTTCGGCCTAGTGCCACATATGAGCTACACTTAGAAAATCTTCTAGATCAAATCGGCGTGATGTAATTGTTAACGAGCTTTTTTGCTAGGACCATTAAAATGGAGTCTTGAGTTAGATCCACACTAAGTGTTCTACAATTTTGTTTTGTGCCAAATCTAAACTAGGCTTAGAAAAAACATTTTTGGTAATCTGACATGTTGTAATGATTAGCAGGTTTGTCTCGCTTGAACCTATTACAACTGAGTAGTGAGTTTGATCCTAACTGGGTACACCAATCTTCAACCCTGGCAACTTTAAGTTTATCCATCACGAATGACTGCTGATAACCCATCAGATATAACATATATAAGATGTTCTTCTTGTATAAGTTTCATTTGTCTATATTTCTGAGATAAGGTAGTATTGACTCAAAGAGTTGTGAGTTCAATACCAGGCAAAAGCAGAGGTGAATATATAACTTACAAGGTTAGAAGAAGATAACTCATGATTTCCAGAAGAGGCACTAGGTAAGGAATAGAGTTCTTATAGCCAAGTGTTTGTTCGGTTCGAAATTTCTAGCACCTGAAGAATGCCGGAGCGTACAACGACCGAAACGTCGTACAAATGGCAACAAATCTGTTCATTGTAGGATTAATAATGTTTGTTTTTTGCTATCAGTCCTGAACTCTGTTCTTCTGTCTATTTACTCAAGCCCGCCAGGTTATTGTTTACAGGCCGCTTTTGCCTTTAATCAGTTCCGTGAGCATCAAATTTACCAAGCCTTCTTTCCTTATTATGCGCCCTAATAATTTCATCTGTGTTTTTCTTTTGTTATGTATAAATATTCTTTTTTGTTTTAACCTTCTCTAAAACTTCGTCGTTGCTATCATGTATAGTCGATATTATTCTCAGCATCTTTCTGTAGAAATTTATGTTCTTTTTTTGCAAGGATATGCAAGACGGTTGTCCCGAATTCACTGCCAAATAAGAGCATATATATTACGTAATATTTCAGTACTGTTACATTTGTTTCTAACGAATTTTTTGGTTTCCTAAAATTTCTATCATTTACATTGTTCATGGCCTGATCTGTATTGCCATGTTTACGACATTTCGCCCGTTGTACACTTCAGCCTTCTTCAGGTTCTAGGAATTTTAAACGGAAACCTATATTTCGATCACTAGGGTATATCATTCTGATTCCATGTGCGATGCCACTTCCGAAAACCATGTATTTATCTCCCTTTAACAAAACTCTTTAAGGTGCTTAACAGAGGGGAAGAAAGTGAGAAAAAGTGAGAAAATACACAGGGAGAAGAAAGCGGTGAGGGAAACAACAGGAGCTGTAATGAAACAGAAATTTCAAACTTTCTTCCCCCTGTACATTTTCTCACTTAAGCACAATGACCGTGTGACCGATATCTATGTATGCGTATACTTTACTTAGTACATAAATTTAGAATCTATTTCTTCTTGAGCCATTTTTCATTGGCTCTTTCCTCATGTTTCTTTCTTTTTTCTCTATTGTTTTCCCCCTTTTTTATTTCCTCCGTGTCATTCTCTTTTCCATTTTTTTATTTCTTTTTTGTTTTCTCTTCTTTCCTGTCCTCTTTACCTCGTATGAAAAATCCAGCCAATAAAAGGAACTGAATTTTTATCAATTTTTTTTTTAAATAATGTTTATTACCAGCATTACAAACTGATGAGACATTGATATTTCAAACCTCATCAGGGTCAAGTGGAAATTTATTTAATCTGTTTTAAAATATTTAAAAAATGAGATGAAATATTATGAAAAGGGGAAAAGGGGGAGGGGCAAGCACTAGTAATAATTTGCAGTCCAAGTAGGAAATATTTCTGTTTATAGAGAGACGGCTTCCTAGATCTATGTATAAGGTTTCAAATGCCTGCAAGTGAAATGAGGAGTGTGAATCAGTTACTGACAGTCACCGTATAAATAGAGAACTGGTTCACACTGAAATCAACCATATAATTCCTGCTATTAATAAGCTGTTCAGTAATTGCTGACCCGGAAGTGTTAAGCAGTTACATGTGCGAGCATCCGGTTTAAGAATTCTCAATGGTACATGTTGTTTAATTCTGCAATCTAAGCGTTGCGACGTCCTTCCAATGTAGTCGCTACCAAAACTACAAATAAACTTGTAAATAATAGATTAAATATAATGTGGAGGAAGTAAGTCTTTTTGCATAGATGAAAAAGCAGGATGAGTATCAAAATGAACTCTAATTTGAGCAGAGAAATAACACCAGCGAACAGCTGTAGTAATCCACCTAGCCAAAAACTCACCACGTGAACCAATGTAAGAAGCCATAAATAAACTTGGCATTTCTCCAGTTAATATATATATATATATATATATATAAGGTTAGATAGGTGTGAGTTTGTGACCCTGTGTTTTACGCTTTTGCGATCGTCAGACAAACTAATCAATTTTTTTATTTTTTCTAACTAAATATGTTAGTACTGTTACTGATATTGCTTCCAATATCAGTAACAGTATTTGTTTATTTTTGAACAGTATTTGTTTATTTTTATTATATTTCAGACCGCCCTCGGTCCTTCATCTGATGAAGGACCGAGGGCGGTCTGAAATATAAAATATAATAAAAATAAACAAATACTGTTAAAAAAAAGTACATTTTTAAATTCAAAACTTTTTATTAATATTCTTTCCTATACATATTAAGACAGTATACGTGGATGATCATCACTATATATATATATATATATATATATATATATATATATATATATATTGTAACTATGTTGTTGAACTCGTAGGTTTATCAACCTTTTGTTTATTAACCTTTTGTTGAACTCGTAGGTTTATTAACCATTTGTTCATGCATTTACTTTTATAAAGAGTGCTCGATACAAATGTAGAGCGTTATACTGTAATGGTTGTTACAATGTCTTTTATAAATTCATAGTATCACTACACAAAAATTTTCATGTTTCAAATAAAAATAAAACCGGCAACCAAAACCAAACCAAACCCAACAACGAAAACATGTGTAATTGTAGAAACCCTAGCAACTGCCCACTACAAAATAAATGCAAAACAAACTCAATAATCTATCAATGCAACATAACATCCATCGAAAATCGAACTATAAATAAAGTGTATATCGGATCAACTAAGAATACTTTTAAGCAGCGCCGGTACTTGCACCTAACCTCATTTAAGAACAGCTTATACCGAAACCAAACATCCCTTTCTACATACTTTTGGCAGCTAAAGGATTCAAAACAGAAACCCAAAGTAAAATGGAAAATCCTAGAAAAAACTAGAACTTGCAACACACTTAATGATATCTGTCCTTTATGTCTAAGTTTAAAACTACACATTCTTCAGTACCCTAACAGCAACGATTTATTAAACCGTAGAGACGAATTAGTAGTAATATGCAAACATCACAAATATTTTGCGCTAAAATTTAATTAAACAAAAAAACTCCCCAACCAGAAAACCCCCAAAAAACAAAAAAATACACACAACCAACTCTACAAATAAACAGAAAAAGAAAAGAAACCCTATACAATACCAACAAAAAATAAAGCAGTTGCAGCAGAATAGTAGATAAAAAATAAAAAAATATATTTTATATTTATAAAATATGTTTTGTAAGGGATAGGTTTTATAAAAGAAATATATTTCTTAAACATTGTAAAATATTATGTTTTATAATATTATAAAATAGTTTAAATATTATAGAATATTATGAAATATTTTTTATGAAAGATATATTTTATAAAAAATATATTTCATAAAAAACAAAAAGATAAAAAACAAAAAAAAGCACACACCCCAATACAAAATAACATAAATTAAAATTAAGAAGAAACCAAACCCAAAACAAAACAACACCTACCAACCCCTAAACCAAATAACAACACGCAAGGCGCCAGCAGCCGCAGCCCTCACAAGAGTAATAGATTAACCTATCCTGAACTCAGCCACAAACAAACACTTAACCCTAAGACCTTAAAAAGGTCAACAGAACTCAAAATACAGAACAACTCCTCTAACAGGCAAAAAAAAACAAAAACAAAAAAAAACAGATCCAACACAAATAAACTGGCTTTTCAACTAGATAATTCTCATTTCTAAAAATCACCTGAGGATGAAGGCAGCAACATAAAGGTCTGGCTTTGAAACATGAAAGTTTTGTGTCGTGATACTATGAATTTATAAAAACATTGTAACAACCATTACAGTATATATATATATATATATATATATATATATATATATATATATATATATATATAAAGTTAGATAAGTGTGAGTTTGTGACCCTGGGTTTTACGCTTTTGCGATCGTCAGACAAACTAATCAATTTTTTTATTTTTTCTAACTAAATATGTTAGCACTGTTACTGATATTGCTTCCAAATATATATATATATATATATATATATATATATATATATATATATATATATATATAAGAATATGAGTTGAATATATGGAACTAAGTCCGACAAGATGAATAGAATAAGACGAATAAGAAAGAACATTTAGGAAAATATTTTCTTTCATCTAACATGTTTGTTTTTAACTGACGTCTTCAGAGAATTTTAGGACGAATGATTTAAAAATATTTTTCAAAATAAATTTAATTTAAAAATAAAGCACAGAGACACTATGATGATTGAGTTTTTATTTAATTGTTGAGATACGCATCACGTGTTACAAAGCAATGAATGAATAATTTAAAAGTAAAGGAATAACTTATGTCCGTTTAAATGTGTGCCACATGTATTAAAAAACACTGTTTATTATAAATGCAAGTATATGTATTTGAAAATTTTTTTGTGAATTCGTTGTTGTCATTAACATACATACTAATGATACCAATATATACACACACTTAATTTGTTTATAGTTGAAATACCCATTACCAGATGCATTACTTTTCTGTGAATTCTCGTATATATATATATATATATATATATATATATATAGAGAGAGAGAGAGAGAGAGAGAGAAAGAGAATATATGCAAAAGAGGTATTGTCAAATATTGTATGCAAAATTCATAGATATGGGTTATCCAATAAAATAATTTGTACTATTATGTACAGCGAGTAAGCATGAAATCAGTTAAGTCCCAATTTTCAATTTCAGATTGATATTTAGTATTTTTTCAGTAATTATAGCAATTTTCGGTGTCACGAGATTATTTGCAAGAACTAGGATTTAGTAATATGACTCGTAAAAAAGAACAATGAATGATAAGAACTATATAATCGAAGAAATTAGCCAAGGAACGTCTTCGCTTCAAATTTCTAACATCGAACAATCAAGAAAATATGTCAAATGGGAATTCAACCAAGTGAAAAAAAGTCTCAATTTGAATTCAGAAATTTGAAAAAGCAAGATCTATCACACATCCGTAGAGAATTAATAAGAAATCCAAATGCGTCAGGTGGATTGATATTTGAGGCCGCTGGAGCTCCTATAGTGTCAAGGGAAAAATGTTGTAAAGAATTAAGAAAGTTTGCTGATGTAAAAAATCAAATAAGGAAACCCATTTTAACAAAAAACATAAGGAAAGAAGATTGCAGTGGGCAAAAACATACATGAAAACTAATTTCAGTAAAGTGTTTTTTACAGACGAATCAAGGATCACCATCGACGGGCCAGATGGATGGGCTCGAGGATGGTTTACAAGCAACATGACGCAAGAAATTATTTAAACGCCACCAAGGCGGCGGTGAGATCATGATATGTGCTGGGATTATTAGTAATAAGCTCGTGGGTCAATTTAAAGGGAAAGATGGGGTTAAAATGAACTCCAAAAGATAATGTGATTTTCTAGAGCAATATGTCTTTGAATGGCTTCATAACCAGTCTTTAGCCAAGAATAGATCTATGATCTTTATGCAAGACAACGCACCAAGTCATGCATATATGTTTACTAAATCTTGGTTGAAAGAAAAGGGATTTGCTGAAGATTCTCTTATGGACTGGCCTTCAAATAGCTGTGACTTGAATCCCATTGATATTTAGAATTTTTTCTCTCAAGACAGATATTTATTCTAATGGAAGGCAGTTAAAGTTGCTGCAAGCAACTTACCAGCCGCTAGAATTACAAACCAAACATCAGATGTCGACAATAGCCTTCAAAGAGTTATTGAAAAGAAAGGAGCATTTGTGCAATAAATTTGAGGAGGTTCTTATTATTTTTGTTAATATATATTTTATTTTTAAAATAAAATGCTTTTTCTATGTTTTTCCTTTTAGAAATTGACGAATTTGTCCTAAAATCTTTTCATCTTATTTTTTACATTATTTTTACAATGTATAATATTGTAAAAGTATCAAAATAAATACTTGCAAATAAACTACTGACAGTCAAATTAGTCTGTTTTGTTAACTTATTAAAATTCTTTCCACCCAAAATCGCAGTATATATATATATATATATATATATATATATATATATATATATATACATATATATATATATATATATATATATATATATCAACAGAAAATCTGAGCAAGAGCCAACAACCTACCACGGTTTCGCCTAAAGGCTCGTCAGCGAAATTTGGCGAAGTTCCCTGACGAGCGGTTAGGCGAAACCGTAGTAGGTTGTTGGCTCGTTCTGAGATTTTCTGTCCTCGTTTGCTCTACTTTCGTATTAAGCGCTTTAGTGTTAGGGTTTTCGTCTTGAGTTTTTTTTTCTTTCTTACGAGTGCTTGACTTTTTGTTCATGTACTTCATTTGTTTCTTTTTTTATTTCCCCTTCTTTTCCCTCCTAGTTCGTTCTCGGTGGGTTGTACAAGACGATTTAAATTATAGCTTAATTAATACTAGTTTCGACAGAGTTAGTTCCGGTTGCAATTCATATTGTTGTTCCTATAGTTAATATTATATATATATATATATATATATATAGTTGAATAAAGGTATCGAAATCCGACTCCGACAAAAGGAATAGAATAAATAAGTAAACTGTAGGAAAAATGTGCCTTTAATCAAACATTTTCCCTTTAACAAGCTTCTACAAATATTTTTAAAGACAATTTTTTTAAATCTCTGAAGAAGTTTGTTAAAGTGAAACATGTTAGATTAAAGACACTTTTTTCCTAGCTGTTTTTTATTTGTTCTATTCCTCTTGTTTGACTTCAATCCATATATTCTTATTTAAACACGGAAAAGGCAATGAAAATAAATCAAAATAGAAAATGGCGATTGACAGTTTTTCATTATCAACTTTACAGCAAGTTGTGCAGTCAAGATGTCACCATAGGTAACGCATAGGTATTCCTTTAGATTTTGACGGCACGTTCTAGAGCAGAACCTTGTGATCTGTGCAACGTACGGTCTCCATATATACCATCGCCCGGTCTTGAACCCTAGAGAGATCACTCCGGTCTCACGACGAAAGGACTGAATTTTGACGAGAGAGGACGTTACCTTTATGATATAAATGTAATATTTAATATTTGTTTAATTAACTCCTATTACGATATTCAAACTGCCTGTTAGAGCATGGGATCATTTTTTTTAATTATTTTTTTTTAATCATTCGTCTTTAAAAAAATCTCTGAAGAAGTTTGTTAAAGTGAAACATGTTAGATTAAAGACACTTTTTTCTTACCTGTTATTTACTTGTTCTATTCATATAAGAATATTTTCCACTTATTCTTTCTTCCCATTTCCATATATTTTCTTAAAACTTAACTAATATATTTTCTGATTGCTTTCTTTATTTTTCTTCCTTACTTCCTCTCCTTTCTGTCCGTTTTTTTCTTTATTTCCTTAATTTTCACTTTCCTTTTTTTCTTCGTTCTCATAATCTTCATTCCAAATTTCTTTTTATTTATCTTCCTCTATTACATTTTGAGCCTTACTCTCCGATCGTGCGTTTCATTCCTTCTTTGACAATTTGATTGATATTCTAGACAAGGACCTGGCAATTTCTCGTGTTTAGAATAGAATAAATCTCGGTAGAATATTCGGGAAGGGTTGAATATGTCTCTTTCAAGAGATGACGCTTCGTAATCCCCTGAAACATCTTGCAAGAAAGAGAAGAGGATTCGAGATTCCTTTTCCTGCAGAGAATTTCCTATTATCAAAAGAACGGCATCGGCTTTTTCTTGTCGTGAAGAACAGGAATCCTTACGTCTTTTTTTTTTCGTGATTGATTTTTTTATGATCTTTGGCAGTGATATACGACCCCATGGGGTTTCTCTTTCGAAGATTATGTCCTACTTTTCAACATTGACATTACTTTCTTAATTTATTTTGTTTTATATACAGTCTTTCTTTCGCTATCTTCTTCCTTTTCTTCTTCATTACTTCGATATTTCCTATTTTTTAGTTCGTTTCTTTCTCACACACACACACACACACACACATATATATATATATATTATGTGAAAAGTGTATGAATATATAATATATATAAATAAATAAATAAGATAAATAAATAAATATATATATCAATATATATATATATATATATGCAATTTGTTATATAATATTGTTTAAATATATATGCGTGGTACTTATTTAAAAGCGCTCAATATCAGTGATAGAGCAGACATGTTCATATAGATAGGTGTGAGTTTGTAAGTATATATATATATGTATATATATATATATATATATATATATATATATTATATTATATTATATATATATATATATTATATGCCTATATTATTAATATAGAACTAGAGGAAGGTATGCAACATATAAAGGGTCTCTTTCCGACTCGGCTAGACACGACCAACGAGACGGAATTGATTTACAAATGAACACAATAGAAAACAATCTTCTTCTTCTTCTTCTTCTTCTTCTTCTTCTTCTTCTTCTTCTTCGTCTATGACTTCAATATATTCAATTTTCTTCTTATTATTATTATTCTTGTCTTTTTCTTTTTTTTTTTTTAGTTTTTCCTGTTCGCAAGTTTGTTAGTGTTTCTTCATTCGGCGTCTGTCTTTACTCTTTCTTTTCTTTCTCTTCCTCGAGGTTCTTATTATTTCTCATTCTATGTCTTTTTCTAACTACTACTACTTCGTTTTCCTTTTCTTCAATTTCTCCTTTTTTTGATTGCTCCAATGTTCTATCTCTCTCTCTCTCTCGCTATCTCTCTCTCTCACTCTCTCTCTTTTAATTCTTCTTCTCTTTTTCTTCTACTTAATCAAGTTTTTCTATTCAGTCAACTTCTTTTTCTTGTCTTTTTCTCCTTCTTCTTCGTTTGGTTTTTATTGTCGATCCTTTCCCGCTTCTCTTCCTTTTTCAGCGTATTTTCTTAATTGTTCTACTATTCTTCTTCTTTTTCTTCATCTTTTATTACTACTACTACTACATCATATTCGACTTCAATTATTCTCCTTTATTTCCTCTGCCTCTCTCCGTTTTTCTTCTTCGTTTGCTTCTTCATAATTAAGTATTTCCTATGTCATCTATTTATTCGTTCTTCTTTTTCTTCGTCGTCGTCATCTTCTTTTTCTTTTATGACTTCAATATCTATCAATGTCTTCAAAATATTCTTTTCCTTCTTCTTCTTCTTCTTCTTCGTTGTCGTCTTCTTCTTCTTCTTCGTCTTCTTTTTCTTTTTGGTATTCTTCTTCTTCAATTTATCTTCAATTTTCTTCGTCTTCTTTGTCTTCTTCTTCGTCTTCTTCTTCTTTGTCTTCTTATTATTATTATTATTCGTCTTCTGCTTTTTTTATATTCTTCTTCGATGATGTCAATATCTCCAATGTTCTTCTTCGTCGTTTTCGTCGTTTTCTTCTTCTTCTTCTTCGTCTTTTTCTTCTATGACTTCAATATCTCTATTTATTTCGTCTTCTTCGTCTTCTTCTTCTTTGTCTTCTTCTTCTTAATCTTCTTTTTCTTTATCACATTCTTTTTCTTCTATGACCTCTATATCTTCAATTTTCTTCTTCTTTTCCGTCTTCTTCTTTTCTTCATCTTTTACTTTTATGACTTCACTATCTTCAATTTTCTTATTATTATTATTCTTGTCTTTTTCTTCTTTTTCCTTTAGTTCTTCCTGTTCTTATAGCTTCTTCAGTATATTTTATGAATATTTTTTTGTTTTAAGTAATTTGTTCATTTTGCTATGCTTTTCTTTTTCTTCTTTATGCTTTTAAATTTTTAGAATATTTTTCCTTTCATTTTTCTACTACAACTACTACTACTACTAATAATAATAATAATAATAATAATAATACTGCTACTACTCTTTTGCCTCGTCCATTTTGTTTGGGAAATAATTTTGTCTAAATTATTATTATTATTATTCTGTATACATTTATTATATCACCGAAACTTCATTGCTTTTTTCTAGTGACTGACAACAAGTCATTGAAAATATTCATCCGTTTCTTTGATATTCTATTAGTTTCTATAGAATTAATACATCCCCTCTTCAGACAGAATCAATTAACATATTTTTTGTCGCTTCGTGACCATTTTCTCCTATTGTAATGTTGCATATGCGCACAGATATATGTGGCATTGTTTCTGTTAATAGATTATTATTATTCTTTGGAGCTGTTCCCAGTGACTATTTGACGAGTAGCACGACTGTCATCGCCATGTTATACAATTCCTCAGTACGCTGCTATCGTCGAGATACTTATTTTTATTACCTTTTTTATTCTTATTTATTCTTTTGCCAACAAAAAAATCCACTGGTGCGTTATGGCCTCGATTTGGTAATTTGTTTGAATTACAATTCTTATTTCTCTTTTGTCTATAGAAATGGCAAAACAATAAAACGTGTGAGATAAAGTTTTCAAAGCGTTCAGACACATGACTGAATGCGAATGAAATGATAAATCAATAAATAAAAACTTTTCGGGTCAAATGACAATTAAACGGATACTGAACTTTTCCGATGGTGTGTCATTGATAGTTTGGTAAGAGAGAAGTTCTGAACTGAGACTAGCAGAGAACAGACTTCACTGGAAGTAGTGCCGTGCTGCCAGTTACAGGATGAATTATGACCATTGAGGTAATTTTGATTCCACCCATTAATGCTTCCAGTCACTTGTCTTTATGTAGATATGAGTAAAGGAACTCAGTCTTCTCACTGATTAGGACGAAAATATGATCTGTTAGTCTGGGTTGTTAAGTTTCACCTACCTACTCACCCAGACAGTGCAAGTGGTTACCTGAATAAACAACGAAAGATTGGAAGTTCGGGTTTTCATTTCTCAATGTGTATATTCTCATCCTCGGTTTTCTTTTTTTTTTTTTTTTGTGAGCATGCAATGGGCCTTTTCCTAGCTTTTTGGCTGACCAAAACATTCCAGTGAACGAAGGCGCAACATGTAGTAGTAAAATCCGTGAGAGGGGCTACGTTGTATGTTAACAAATGCTATTCTATTGGAATTTATACGAATTTTTCTGCTAAAAGATGGATTCTATTTTTTGATATTTTATTTTAATTTTTCTTAATATTCTTCTTTTGTTACTTTGTTTTGATACTATTGCTGCTGGGGTGAGGGGTTATATTTCTGTCTCTAAGCGTCCTTTACCTAACCCTACCCAGGCTTTTTCATTAGTGATATCTTTTTTAACCCTTTAAATTGCTTATGGTTTCTCTTTGTTAATTCTGTCTATTCTCCTTTGACCAGCCATAGCTCCTGCTTTTTATCCTTGATCTTCATAAACGAACTCTCTGACATGATCAAATCCCAAGTAGGCATCTACGCTGATGACACTACCATTTACTCCCGCCTAAGTAAGAAATCTGTCGCGACAGCTAAGGGTAACCTTGCCGCAGTTCTCTAAAAGTAGCTCTACTGTGTAATAGACTATTGTAAGAAATGGCTTGTAAATTGTAATGCTTCTAAAACGAAGATGCAGTCTGTCAACCACCACAGGCAGTCCCTTATAACTGCCATCAACATGGACCAAGTGAGTCTCCCTGAAAGCAATGCACTGCGCCTCCTCGGTTTCACCCTCTCTTCTGACCTCAAGTAAAACCCTTACATTGAATCAATAGCTAAATCCACTGCTAGGAAATTTGGGGCACTATGTCGGGCCAGGAAGTTTCTTTTTCCGCCTGAGTCTATCTTGCACATATACAAATCAACCATCCTACCGTGCATTGAATACTGTTGCCATATCTGGTCGGCGAGTCCCTGACATTCATCTCAGGGTTCTCGACAGGCTAAAAAAACCAAACTGTAACGTGATCTGTCTCGACCTAGCAGCTCGACACTAGCCACTTTCTCACCGGCGGGTTGTGGCTTCCCTCTGTCCATTCTACAAATATTTTCATGGCTTCTGCTTCGACGAGCTTAGCTCACTGATGCCCTCTCCACAAGAATTTGCTCAAGAACCAGACTGGTAAAAATGTCCCATCTTTTTACAGTTAAATCAAGTAAATGCAGCCGAAACTTCTACTCCACCAGCTTCTTTTCCCGCACTTCCCGCCTGTGTAACTCGCTTCCATATACTTGCTTTCATGACGTCTACAATCTTCAAGAATTTAAATGCAATGTCAATTCCCATTTCTTGTCTACTTGACTCTAATACCTCTCTCGTTTTTCGCTCTCACTTCGTGTATCTTGTTCTTTTCCTTTCTCACTTTATCCTCGCAACTGTCTTCACACTGGTATCCCCATCATTCTCTTGCCCTTTCTCCGACACCCCTATAACTGGTTTCTTTTCGCTCATTTTCTGCTTAAACTTTTTCTTTCTCACTAGTGGCGGTACTGCCTTGCTTGGAGTGAGACGATTAAAAAACCCAGTAATTTCGGAGTACCTGAGAAAATTATTCGTGTAAAAAGGGTTGCAATATGAGCTCTGGTAAAAATAGTGGAGAAAAATCATTAACATAAAAAATTGCAATATGAGCTCTGGTAAAATCTATTTATTAGAACATTAGGTTTATAAATCCCAAATATTCTCTTACTGTTCTCCTCAAGGATACAGGGTCCAGTAGATATAAACGTTGATTAGTTCCAGTGACTTGACCCAATGAGTGTGAGTACAATACCAGCCGTGGAGAACAAATAACTAAGAGAGTTAAGTTAAAGGGAAATAACCCATGGCTACCAGAAGTGGCCTCGCACAAGAAATGATAATGATATACCCAATTGATCGTAAAAAAGCGTTCGGTTCGAAATTCTTAGCACCTGAAGAAGGTTAGAGCGTACAACAGCTGAAACGTCGCAAAATCTGACAACAAAAATTCGGACAATAAACCGAACATAAATAGTGTAAATGCTACCTCATATTAGATATAAAGACAAATACTGAAGTGTATTTAATTTTAATTTTAAATCTTAAGGGCGTTTTATTTCCTTAATGATTCCTATTTTTATTGTTGCATATTTTAGTTAAAATAACTCTTTTCTTATTACTGTTGCCAATATTGAGTTTTACTTTTTCTCCTCCTGTTCGGGATTCTTTTTCTCCTCTTTTTACTTTCCTATATGACTTTCTCTCTTCTCAAAACGTTACTGTCTGAAAGCTTTCTTCATTTTTACCTTTTTCCACAAAGTAATCCAAAATGGATGTGCGTTGTGGTATAGTGGATATCGGCTCGGGAAGCCGAGTTCGAATTCCAGTTGAATCCATTGTATTCACTTACACGCAAATACCCTTCGGAAAGGTATTAATCCGTCTCTTCCTTCCAGTTATGGGTTAAATAGCAGGACAGATTGGGTTCTATAGCCTTAGTCGGCAACCAGTTTACCGCAGAAAGTAATGGCAACCTACTGCGGGATAATCTTCTGCCCAGTCAGTCATGTCTCTTTCGAGACATGATCGCCCAAGCGTGTATCACGTATGGCACTTAACTGACTGACTGATCCTTAGGTTAAATAGCAGGACAGATTGGGTTCTATAGCCTTGGTCGGCAACCAGTCTACCGCAGAAAGCAACAGCAACCTACTGCGGGATAATCTTCTGCCCAGTCAGTCATGTCTCTTTCGAGACATGATCGCCCAAGCGTGTATCACGTATGGCACTTAACTGACTGAATCCAAAATTCCTTGACCATACTCCTTCAACAACATCAACGCGTTTCTCCTCTTCCATTCGTTCGCATGTGCTCGCTCGTTTCATCTTCAAACATTCGATTCAAGCTACCTTCGTGTTATGTCCTCAAACTCACCTTTCGTGCACACACACAGATCCGCCATTTTGTGTTGATGGCCATCTCTCTCCTTTTCTTTCTTTCGTTTTTTATCTCTCTCACTTTCTCTTTCTCTCTCTCTCTCCTTCTCTCACTTTTTTCCAAACTACCTCTCACTCGTCTTCCTGTGTCTTTCCGACCTTTACGCACGCGTCGAATTAAGAAGTCCAAATCCCACGGCTGACAATGCGATACGTGCGATGGCGCCCCTCAAACGTCGGATTACGTACGGCGTTTGTCAGTTTAAAACGATTTGGATTAAACCCAAATCAGAGAAGGTAATTTCTTTTTTGCATTGTCTGTCTTTCGCAAAAGACATCAAAGTATTGCTGAAGAAACATGTCGGAACAACAACTGCAGTAGCAGTAATTTTCTCGACAGAATTTCTGTTTGATATGTGCGCTCAAAGACTTGATGTTTCAGCTTAGTAATAAGAATATGAATTGAGAAAAAGAGGTCTCAGCTTATTGTACTCCATTGGTGTTCAGCTCGTTACCTAATTACGATCTTAAAAAAGAGACAATCTGTGGCTGACAAATAAATTTGCAAAACGTTTTTAGGTTAGGTCTGATGCACAGAGATTAAGAATTCTGCATTAATGGTCTCGTAAAAGTGATTCAATTTATCGCTCATATATATATATATATATATGCTACAGACATCTGCAGACAGATTTGTTTTGCTGTATCACAGCTCATCAGTACGGTTAAACTCCGATTGCTTTTTAACCCAGAATTGAAACCCGACCGAATTTGCATCAGTCGGTGATTCTATCTCTGGGCCACGAGCGTTCGGTAAAAGACGGTAGACTTTTTAGAGCATGTATCATTATACACGCCCAATAGCTTAAGTACTCTAATTCGCTACTGTTTTCAAAGTCTATATATTTAAATCTAAAATTTAAAAATTAATAAAATATCTTTGTCAGTTGTTTTAAATGAAAGATTGTTTTCGAAATATATATATATAAAATTAAAAATAAAATCAAATAAAAAAATGGCACTCCATAAAGGTTCAAAAGTAGCTGAAAGCGCTTGGATATGCAGAATATCTTGACAGTTTTTACACATCTTGTGTCCCCTTACAAAAATTTATTACGAGGACAAGAAAAATTAAGTAAAAACATTAATCGCAATATCTTGTCAGCAGTCTTTAACGAAACGTGTAAAAATAATTGCCCATCTACACAATATATACACATAACCGGCCATAATTATTAGGCAACACCAGATTTTTTTTTAAGAAATGATGTATTTAGTATTTATTGCCAAAGGAAAATAGAATGGTTCTTTTGTTATTATTACTTTGCAAGATTTTACAAGGTAAGTAAACAAGGATGAACTCGTCCGAATCACCTTAAATTTGTTTCATTCTTTTATTTATGAAAATGCAATATAGGTAATTATTAAATATATATAAATTCATTTGATGCACATATTATTGTGCAATATTAACAAAAGAACCCATCGAGCTGTATATATGGATTTACCAATTAATCTAAACTTATTTATAAATGGAAATTTGTGCGTGTGTGTGCGTGTCTGTGTGTCTGTCTGTGTGTCTGTGTGTGTGTGTATCCGTTACCTATAAACTCCGAAAAGGTTGAACCGATTTTCTTGAAAATGTACACAGTTGTACTATAAGCGTCTGCGAGTGGTCTTAGCTAGGTTTTGTGTCGATAAATATCAAAAATCGATAATCGAAAAAATCGGGTTTTCGAAGGAGTGGTCCGATTTTAATCAAATTTGATACACTCATAGACAAAGACATAAGAAACGATATTCAGAAATTTCAAGGTTGCAGTTCTTACAATAGTGCAGAAAATCGATAATATATATATATATATATATATATATATATATATAAGTCAAGATGTTTGTGTGTGTATCTATTTATCTGTCTGTATGTCCTTTATACAAATCCATAATTTTTAACCGATTCTCACCAAACTTCACACACACATTCTTTAGGCTGAGTCCAGAACCATGGATTAGTTTTAAAGCTTTCATTACACCCGAGTAATGCCGGGCTATACTGCTAGTATTTTATATTAAGCTGATCCTGTTGGATTATCCTCACCATTTATGGACTGACACCTATACCCATACATATATATATATATATATATATATATACCCGAGCAGATTCATGCCGACTTCGAAGAATTGCAGGGAATCCTAATGTCTTCTAGATTCCGAGGTTAAATCAGTGGCTATTTTATAGAATAAATTTACTCTTTAACTTTTTACAAAGAAACGAAGAAAATATTTACAAAGTTCAAAGAATTAATTTAAAACAATGCTCAGTATAGAAAGAGAGCAATGAATATTTATTGTTTCAAACTTTGGCCGGAAATGAATTGTAGACAGATAAATTTGCTAATAACATTTTATAAAACAAAAGTCTTATACAATGTTATTAATAAATATGGTTATCTACTATTCATTTCCAGCCGAAATGAAATTTCTCTTACTTTCTTAATTTTTTTCACTTTCTTCCCCACTTTGTGCATTTTTCTTTTTCCTCTTTGTTAATCTCAGACGTCGAGTAACCGATGTTTGTACATGCTTATACTTTACTTCCTACCTAAATTTGTCTATTTCTCCTTGAACCGTTTTTCATTGACTTTTTTTTCGTGTTTCTATATTTCTCTTTTATTTTCCTCTTTGTTTTTTATTTCCTGTGTCCTTCTGTTTCCCCATTTTTTGTTTATCTTTTTGTTTTCTCATCAGTTTTTATCTTCGTTACCTCGTACGAAATATTTTACCAATTATAGGAAGTAAATTTTCTTCAATTGTTTGAAAAAATAACGTTTATTACCATCATTAGTAACTACCTAATAAAACATTTTTTCAATATCCAAACGAAAGATACACTTTTGTATTGGATTGTAAGTTTGTACAAGTTCTAAAATATAAATCCTAGTATATATATATATATATATATATATATATATATATATATATATATATATATATGTATATATATATTATGGCGTTGAAGACAATATTTTTTACTATAATAGGTGACGATAAATTTTAAACCAAACCATCAGTCGACCGGTTTGGTCACCTCTCGTCAGACCAGTAAACTGGGAAAATATGAAAATAAATCTGTCATAAATGAACGGAAAGGGAATAAAATGAAAGTTATTATATCTAAAGATGCTAGAGACCTAGCAGAGCAAGCTCAAGCAAACAGTCTTTATGTTTACATAGAGAGGGTCACCTGGACCTGATAAACAGTATCTTCAACACCTGCAGATGGAACAACGAGTATACTTTGGCCAAAACAAAAAAATCAGTTTACACTAAAAGCCGCAGCACAACTAGGACTATTTATCAAATGATACGCAATGGAAACCCGTATGTATTTCGAATGTTATCACCAGACGAAAAAAAAATTTATTGAATATTTTAGCAGACACATGCTGTTTAATCCTAACATCCAGACGCTGCGTCGTTCTACCTATGTAGTCGAGTCCACAACTAGATTTGAAACAATAAATAACAAAATTAATATAGTGGAGAGGTAGAACGTCTTTACGCATAGATGTTAAACGGACTTAGTTTGAAAAACAACGAAAGTTAGTTCGTTGTTTTTCAAACTGCATGATAACACTCACGTGAACTAGATGAAATCTGCTATGCAAATGACTCATTAACCCTGCCCAACCACGGTACTCGGAGATAGACCGGACATTTACTAACCGTTTCAGGTTTAATTTTATAAAAATTAGCAATCTCAAACAGAATAACCGATTGAACAACGTTCGACGGATAACAATTGTTCAGAAAGATACTAGTTCAACAACTAATTTCATTTTTCAAGGTGTCATCTGAACAAATCATTAGCGCCCTGTGGATCAAAGTCCTAATTAGATTCATTTTTTGTTGTTTTGGACAAAAAAAATCCCATCGAGTAGTAGAGACCCGTGAAGGTCAGTCAGTCATTTAAGTGCCATACGTGATACACGCTTGGGCGATCATGTCTCGAAAGAGACATGACTGACTGGGCAGATTATCCCACAGGAGGTTGCCATTGCTTTCTGCGGTAGACTGGTTGCCGACCAAGGCTATAGAACCCAATCTGTCCTGTTATTTAATCAATAACTGGAAGGAATAGACGGATTAATACCTTTCCGGGTCATTGTTAAAAACAGAATGTGTCATTCACACACACACCCACACACACACCCACACCCACACCCACACACACACACACGCACACACACACACACACTCACATATATGCACACACACACACACACACACACACACACACACACACACATATATATATATATATATATATATGATCATTTCACCCCAAGCAAGGCAGTTTTACTGCCACTGTTGCGCAGGGGGTTACATAGGGGAAAGTGATGAGAAAGAGAGGTAGGTTATAGGGGGTGTCAGGAGGTGGGTCTGTAGAAGGATGAGAATACTGGTGTGATGGGTGTGGGGTGGATGTCGAAAAGAGTTTGAGAGAAAGAATGCGACTTAGTGAGATAGGAGATAGCTATTGACCCTACATTTAAATTCTTGTAGCTGTCGGAGAAGCAAAATATACTGAAGGGAATTCCACAGGTGGGAAGTGCGTAAAAAGAAGCTGTTAGAGTAGAAATTGCAGTTACATTTTATCGGTTTCACTGTAAAAGCGTGGGATCTATTTGCTAGTCTATTTGCTCGAGTAAATTCATACATAGGAAGCAGCAGTTAGCTAAGTTCATCGGAGCAGAAGCAGTTAAATATTTATGGAAGAGACACAGTGAAGCCACATCACGCCGGTGAGAGAGCGAGTGCAGCCGAACTGCGAATTTGGGATCGATCACATTACAGATTCTCCGTTGGATTTTCTGAAAAACCCCGAGGTGAATAGCAGGGGCACCCGACCAGACGTGGCAGCAGTATTCAATACACGGGTTGTTTAACAACCTTTCTTTATACATGTTTCATTGACTGTCAAGAAAAAAGAAAATATTTGTATTTTTGTTTCTTATTCAGAGTTTTTTAGCATTTTTACAGATGTTTTTTTTTTCTGAGGACTAAAAAGACTCTCCGTTGTGATATAAAGACATTTTTGAGTTTATGTTTTAAGCATTTTTTATTGCTTAGAATAATTGCTTTACACATTTTGCAATATAACACATGGCATCTTTGCATAAGGATAGACCAATTAAGAGAATGTTCTCACAGGCGCAGAATGCTGTCAATAATATTAGGTTGTCCCAAAAGTTCATAAACACTTGCGAAAAATTGGATTTTTATGCAATTTTGCGTTTCCATTGTTATAGTGATATCCATCTTTGTATTCCAGATGCACTTGATAAAATTGAGCTGTGAGTTTTGATTCGTTACTGCTGCAAGCGAAGTCTTTCAACCAGAAAAGCTGCAGAAGAGATTTTTGCTGCCGAAGGTGAAGGAACAATTGCATATGCGGCGATCTCAAGTGGTACAAGCGTTTCGATTCTGGCGACATGAGTCTTGAAGATAAGCCTCGTTCGGAACGATGTTAAATTTAGATGATGGAGTCTTGCAAACCGGGTTAGACATTGCGCCTTCATCGAGCACTCGAGAATTGGCTGATGAGCTTGGAGCTGGCAAATCGACAATTCACCGACATTTGAAGCAACTTGATTTTGTTCACAAAAAGCTGCACCAAGATCCGCACGAACTCACCAAAGCACAACTAACAGACGTGTTGAAATTTGCCGTCAATTGCTCATCAATCCATTGATCGATCGTTTTTGGAAGCGTATTGTGACATCCGACGAGAAATGGGTCTATCTGGTCCAGCACAATCGAGACACGCGATGGGTTCAGAAAGGGCAAGAGACACTGTCGGTTCCAAAACAAGATTGATTCGGCAAGAAAGTCATGCTGTGCGTTTGGGGGAACTTTGAAGGAATCGTGCATTTTGAATGGTCGTGCCATCTGTGCCGAACTATACTGTCAGCAACTTGAGCGGGTCTACGAAAAGTTGAAGCAAAAGTACCCAGCTCTGATCAACCGAAAGCGCGCTTTGATGCAGCAGGACAGTGCTAAGCCACACACCGCCAGGAAGACCAATGACAAGTTTGAAGACCTGGACGGCGTGGAGTTTCTGCCATAGCCAGCCTACAGTCCTGACTGTGCTCCATCAGATTACGACCTGTTCCGCTCAACAGTTTCTGAAGGGCCGCCGATTCGACTAGTTTGATGAAGTCGAAGAAGCATGTCAAGAAATCTTTGATTCGAAGCCAGCTGAATGGTACTTTGACCAGATCCGAAAGCTTGGAGATCGATAGAAAAAAGTCTTGGAGAATGATGTTCTTTATTTTGAGCCATAATTTTTGTTGTTTTTGCGAGTAAAATTTCAATTTTTGCAAGTGTTTTCTGGTAACCTTAGATTACTTGGCGACTGAAATTTCAACTTTTTGCAAGTGTTTACGAACTTTTGGGACAACCTAATATTTAAACACTTTTGTGTTTATGTTCTAATCATTTTTTCAACTTATTTCCATTGTTCAAACTGTTGCCCTCATCGTTATTACCATATTCACGATGTTTCGGCTCTTGTACGCAACGGCCTTCTTCAGAAAATTAAAACTCTTTATTTCGACTCTGCGTCATATAGCATACAACGGCCGAAACGTCGTGAGTACAGCAATAAATGATGAGGGCAACAGTCCGAACAATGTAAATGATGTAAATATAAACCTAGACAAATGTATTTTTTGGTTAGGTTTTTTTTTCTTTTAGTTTAACGGCATATTAACTCGTTATGGGTCATTTAAGGTCAAAGTTTAATTTTCTTAAGAAATTTGAAGTAACAGAAATCTTTCATGTGATATGCTGTAGGTATATTTTACTTATATTTTGGTCTGCACTTTGTTTTGTCTTTTAAGAAACTGTAGGATATTAATGGATTAATGTCGTGAAAATGGATTATTATGCTTGACTGATTTTGTTTAGCGGCATATAAACACTTCTATGGGTTATATTATGCATGTATTTAAATATTTTGAATCCAATTTTATGGCTTCTGTTTTTGCTCCGTGTGTATTTCTTAGGTGCGTCTTGGTGTGTCTGCGTGGTTATTTGAGTATCATTTGTTTGTGTCTGTGCGTTTGTGTGTGTGTGTTACATTGTGCATATGTCTTGGTGTGTGTGTGTGTGTGTGTGTACGCGTGTGTATTCGATTTTTGTTTGTATCTATTTGTGTGTCTTAGTGTGTGTATCTATGTGTGTGTGTTGGCTTTTCGTTGTGTGTGTATAGGAACATTTGTTTGTGCATGTCTTCCTTTGTGTATCATCATGCGGGTGTATATTGGATTGTTTGTTTGTATGTATCTTGGTGTGTATGAGTCTTCGTGAGTGTGTGTGTGTGTCTTAGTGTGATTATCTTGGTTTGTGTATTGCATCGTTTCTTTGTGTGTCTTACTGTGTGTCTAGGTATGTGCGTGTATGCTATGTGCGTGTGTGTGTGCGTGTGTGCGTGTGTGATAGATAGAGATAGGGAATATACTCATGTTTGTGTAAACATAAATGCCTGTTTTAAAATAGTTTTGTCAGTTAAAACAGAAGGCATATCGTTTCGTTTAGTTTGTCTACCAAAATAGAGTTACATCTCCTTCATATATTTTACGTTTTTTGGTTTATTTACTGGACTTTTTTTTCTTTGCCTATTTTGAGATTTTTATTTAAATTGTTGAAAACAATTGCTTACCAGCTTTGAGAAAATAATTCCTATAAAAGAAGTGTTTCAGATTAAATTTCTAATAAAAAATTTGCACAAAATAGATAAAGAAAATAGTGATTCTGTTTCACTTAAATGTGTATTTTGGGGTTATTTTATTTTATTTATTCGTTGTAGGGTGGATACATATAATGTCAAGATATACACTGGAAGAAACATGAAAAACAAAGAACAAAAGCAGCAAGAAAAATACAAGACTAGACTAAGTTTTAAATAAGGATCCTTAGGTTTTTGCAACTGGCTAAAGTACAACGTTTAAATGATCTCTGTATCCTTTTATATTGACACAAAAAATGGTCTGAAAGACTCAGATACAATATGTCTTTTCTTCTTCTTCTTCTAGTTCTTTTCGTTCTTCTTCTTCTATGTGCCCTGTCGTTTCAAGACGTAGGAGATCATAGCTTTCCACGTCTCTCTGTCCCTGGTGGCTCTTAGCACTCCTTCTCCTGTTACACCATACAACCCTCGTTCCATCATCCAACTGATAAGGTCCTTCAAATATGTTATCCGCTGTTTTCCCCTGTCTCTTTTTTCCTCTATTTAGCCTGTTAGTATCCGGTTCTCCAAACCCTCTTTCCTCATTGCATATCCCAGAAAATTCAGTTGTCTCTTCCTTGATGCTCACTATTAATTTTCTTTTCGTTGCCATTCTTTCCAACACTTCATCATTGCACACATGCTTGATCCATAATATTCGCATCATCCTTCTGTAGAACCACATTTCTGCCGCTTCAAGTTTTTTTCTCTCCAACCTTCACTGACGCATTGGAGAACTGACATTACATAGCAATCTAGCACTCTCTTCTTTGTTTCTAGTGAAATTTTCCTATGTCTTAGTACTTTACTCAGCTTCTGGAACGCGTCATTCGCCATGCCAATTCGCCTTCAGATCTCTGTGTCGCACTTTTCATCTCCTGTTGGAACACGTCCTAGGTATTTAAATTTTTGTACTTGCTTGATTCTAGTATCCCCCACCTGTATTTGGCATTTTGGGTTGCTCATGATATTAGGTCGGCTATTGGTTGTTTCCATCCTTTCCCTAATCGCTGTCAATCTTGCTTATGATATATTCTGCGAGTATCAAATTTTACATGAATTCTTTCCGGGTTATGCGTCCCAGAAAGTTCATTATTCTATGAATGAAGTTTAAAAATAGAATCGAAAACGATGCCCGAATTAGCAACATATCTGCTCTGCTATTTATCTTTAGATGTCACTGGGATACTGACTAAAGTATTTAGCTTTTAGTTGGCCTTCCCACTTAAGGCAACATGTGCCACAAGTCCATTTTTATGTGAGTCTTCCGGGCCATATAGCCCGGCCAAAAATATCTGTCTATCGTTCCCCAGTCGTGACTCTACCCTTCGGCAGAGCCACGACTGGGTTAATGCTTTCCGACCGAATGCTCTCTAAGTGCAGTTATTGCGAGGCAACCACTGACTACACCCAATTATTGGACTAATCGACTGTTTTGCTTGCTTAACGGTATTAAACAACTTATGGGTAATTTAATATCAAACTTTTATTTTCTTGTGAGTTTTAAATTAATAAAAAATATGATGTAAATTATTCACAACTGAATACATGGAAGACGATACTCTGCTTTTGTGCATATGTATGTTTATATGAACATGATTGAGGCGGTCACATATGTTTTTATGTTGTAGTTTTGTTGAAGTTATATTTTAGAATATGGTTCATTTTTTCGAGAAATTATTACATATTATACGTGCTAATATTATCACCGGTTGGCTGATTTTTTTGGCAGTATATTAAACTCTATAGGTGCTTTAATGCTGAAATCCAAATATTTTCTACGTAGTTCTATCCATTTCCACTAATATATATTTATAAGTATCTATATATATATATATATATTCAAAATAATAACTAAATAGACTCTGCAAGTATCTAAGTTTTAAATTTATACTAAGATAAACTTTAAGAAAAACCATTAACAAACAGAACCTAATTCCGTTACAATCCAGCGCACTAAGGCGTTGGATAAGAGGGGAAAAAAAAAGAAATCCGCGGAATAAAGACAAGACATACGATACTCCGCAGTAAAGAAAAAAACCCCAAACGGAACCAACCACAAAAAAAGAAAGAAAAAGTGCTCGATACAAAGTACAAACGAAATGCAAAAGTACAAACGAAATGCAAAAGTAGAGCAAAGACACACAAAAAAACGACGAGCCGTAGTGTGAAACCGCGGTAGGTTTTGGCTAGCTTGAGATTTTTTGTGTGTATATATATATATATATATATATATGCAAATAAATACACAACGATCTTTATTATCATAGAGAGGATCCGTTTTTCTGATGAACGTTTTATTCATTACCGAGACATTAGAAATTTAAACGCAGTGCTAGTTTGGCGGTAAATTATTGTCAGTTGAAATGGTTTCATGTAACTGTAAGGTCTATGCTAACTGATTCTGTTATCGCTCTTCTCGCTTTTGAAACTCTTTCGGAATCTTACTTTTCAGTCAAAGTTGATTTTCAGAAACTTAAATATTACGTTAATAGTTATGTTATATACTTTCATTTTGATACCCGTTCTTAATTTTACCTATATCGTTAATAATACTTTTCATTTATTCTCTCCCGACTTTTGCTTTTAGTGGCTTTATTTTCTTGCTTGGAGTGAAATGTTTTTAAAAATGGGCATACGGATGCAAATGAATATTCTAAGTATGTTACTAAGTACGAAAAACACTTGAAGAAAGCTGCAGCTGGAACATTCGATGATTTTTTTCGAATTCTTTACTGTTTCTTGGTCCTAGATGCGTAACGGTTTTCAGTTCATAAACGTCAGAGATCAGGTAGATATTTTCAATCAACACAGAACAGCAATTACCGTAGAAGAAAAGACATGTAACAGACAAATCCTGGCCATGGAGACAATGGTATCAGTCAAATTCTATAATGAGCTATTCAGAACAATTTCTATGATGTGCAAAATAAAATTAATGAATGTCTACAAATCCTAACACGTAGAAACAGTCTAATGTTTGACTCACTGTGAAGGAAGACGAGAAGAAATGCGAGAAGAATGGCGAGAAGAAAGAACTACATTTCAATTTTATATATATGAATGTCCTATATCAACAAGTATAATGATAAAATATGATTTCATTTAGCACATGTATTGTTTCCAACTCCCCCAATTTGTTGTCAATGTACATAATTCATGTCACAACTTCATTAATCACAGATAATTCAGATCCAATTTCATATAATAACTCTCAGGTAACGAGCTAATTTATGCACCCTCACATACAATACATACATATATATATATATATATATATATATATATATATATATATATATATATATATATATTAGTACCTTGAATAAGTTCTATCTATCTGTGTGTAGTTTCACATGATAACGTTTCTATAACGAAGTACTATAAGCAAACTTGTAATTCAGTGTATGTCATTTCGCCGAAGTGTTAACAACTTTGTTTTTCCTAGCGTTAAACATGTCGCATTTAGTGCTAAAAAGTGTATTTGCGGGAAATTTTATTGCACTACCTTATTAAAAAAATAGCAGCTGAAACGTAAAAATTCTTGTTGAGTCTCACTGCGGCCATACAGAGATTAGTTTAGACGCTTCGAAGTAATGATTTCGAAGTTGAAGCTAAAAAATGAGGGCGCGCACCGTTAAATTTTGAAGACGAAGAATGGCATGCATTATGTCTTGAACACTCATGTGAGGCGTAAGCTGAACTTGCAGAATCATTTGGGCATAGAATTTCGAAATATTTGAAAGCTTTAAGATTAATTCGAAAGCAAGAAAATTGGGTGCCGCACGAGCTGAAGCCGAGAGACTTCGAACGGCGTCTTGTCTCGGTACTTCTTCAAACTAGAAAAGGGAAGGTTTTTGCACCGTATCGTAACCGGCAATAAAATGTGGATACACTATGATGCCCCTACCCACAATTTGAAGCTTCTTCTAAGCATTTGGTGGGATCTGCTGGGTGTAGTTTATTATGAGTTTCTAGAACTGATAGTAACTACAATTGAAGTGTTTGAGCAGAGCCCTGAACAAAGATGCCAGCTATACGAGCCGAGACACGGCAAGGTGATTTTACGACAGTACAACCCCAGGCCATATGTTGCAAAATGGGTGAAAACCTATTTGGAAACGCTTAAATAGGAAGTCCACAAAAGATGCGACATTGTCCTGATATGGTATTCAAATGCCACCAGATAGAGAGGAAAAAGGTAGGGGCTAGCTATGGACAATACGATGTTCCTGGGACACGAAATGAGGAACTTGATACTTGCAGGTTGGATAAATAGAAGAGACAGGAGAAAGGTCAGAGGAGAGGAAAAGAGCCAGGAACGCCTTCCCGAACAAGAATCGAGCCATGCGCATCTAATCCTGTTTAAGGTAAGAGTAGGTGTATGGCCCGTGTGATTGGAGCGCCTATCTACTATCTACTTCTATTGAAAATATACTTATATTTAACTTAGTTCAATTTAGGAAAACATTACGGATTTATGAAGGGATTAAACAACCGATAAAGAGATACGTCTGAAAAAACAAAACAAAGCAAAACATTCAATGATCTCAAATTGATTTCACTACCAGTTAAGTAAATTACATTGAATCTTCTAAAATATAAACAAATTTGGCCGTTGTATCAGCGTTCGACACAGTTTTGTGACAATACAAAGACTAACATTGTAATGTACGACGGTCATTCAATAAATAAGATGGATTTTTCGGTATAAGAACTTCTAATACAGATAGAAGCTTACTTCTTTTTAAATTCTTTTCCTTTATTTCTTTTTCAAAGGGATTTAAATCTTTGCAAATTGAAAAAAAACTGAGAGTTTTGAATGTTAACAAAGATGGCCGACCAAGAAGCATGCTCCAGGATTGAACAGATGCCAGTTATCAAGTTTTTAGAAGTCCTTATACCGAAAAATGTCCTTATACAGAAAAATTCATCTTATCGTTTAAATGACCCTTGTATTAAACGGGAGGAAAAAGAGTGAGTCAATTCAAGAAAAAATAGAGATAGAATGAAGAAGCAAAATAAAAAGGGAAAAGTTGCAGTGTATATAGACTCGGAACGAGAAATCGAGGAGCTGAGTTCGAATTCCAGTTAAATTCGTTGCATTCACTTACGCACAAATACCTTTGGAAAAGGTATTAATCCGTCTCTTCCCTCCAATTATGGGTTAAATAACAGGACAGATTGGGTTTTATAGAGTTTGCTGGCAACCAGTTCACCGCAGGCCCTAACGACAACCTACTGTTGGATAATCTTCTGCCCAGTCCGTCATGTCTCTTGCGAGACATGATCGCCCAAAGCGTGTATCACGTATGGCACTTGACTGACTGACTGACTGACTGAATATAAAAATAATTGATTTCATAATACTGTTTGACTATAAACAGAATAGCTACGTAAATACGAGTATCTATCAAAAATAATGTTCAAACAAATCATTTCAACTTGTCTGTTGTTTGTAACGAAGTTTCGTTAATCTTCGTTAATTTCCGTAATATGTTTACATTTGTTGACATTACGATACATTTCAGAGCAGAGATAGTTATTACGATGAATTCGAAGATTGTGTTATAAGCCTAATTTGATTTCGTTCAGACTGATCGTCATTCGTGGTCGAGAGGTCTAAGACGTGCCAGATCTCATGGTGGTTTCCCCTATGTGGATAGGGCTCGCAGGTTCTAATACTGCCGAATGACTCACATTTTCGTAACAAAAATTTATCGAAAATAATCAGGCCGGTAGAAATAAATAAAATAATACTGTTTCATTATAAATAGAATATCTACTTAAATATGAGAATCGATCAAAAATAATGTTCAAACAAATCATTTCATATATTTTTTTTTAATCATTTCACCCCGAGCAAGGCAGAAATACCACTGATGAGCTGGGGGCTACATAACTGTAAAATATTAATTAGAAAAGAGTGAGGAGTACAAACTGGTTAGAAAGGAGCAATAGAAAGCTGAGAATGCAGGTGCGATGACAGATACATAGGTGGAGAGAAAGGGAAGGATATACGGGGTGGGGAGAGAGCTAGAGTCCAGTGGTTAATAGATGAGTATTGACTTTGCATTTAAATTTCTGGAGGTTGTAGCCGTCAGGAAAGCAAGAATATGCGATTGAGTTCCACAGGCGGGAAGTGCGAGAGTAGAAGATGCAAGAGTAGAATTGTCGTCTGCATTTGGCTAACCTAACTGTGAATGGGTGGGACCCAGTTGCCAATCTGGTTGCACGAGGAGGCACCAGTGACTTAAGTTCGTCCGAGCAGAAGCCATGAAAGTATTTATAGAATGGTTAACTTGAATATATGCAGGATGGATGGTTGACTTGTATATATGCAGGATGGATTCAGGCGGAAAAAAACATCCTGGATCGGCATAATGACCCAACCTTCTTAGCAGTAGATTTAGCTATGGAATCAATATAGTGCTTCCATTTGAGGTCTGAGGAGAGGGTAAGGCCGAGGAGGCGTAGTGTGTTGCTCTCAAGGAGAATCGCTTGGTCCATGCTTATGGGAAGCAGGAGAGGTTGCCTGTGATGGTTGACAGACAACAGCTTGGTCATATATATATATATATATATATATATATATATATATATATGTGTGTGTGTGTGTGTGTGTGTGTGTGTGTGTGTGTGTGTGTGTGTGTGACCATTCATTGTTCTTCTATATCTACTTACATAGATATATAATTCACTTTAGGAAATACATAAGGTCTTAATTGGATTTACTATCAATCAAGAACACTTGATCTCAGACGAGGTGACCAGTTTCTGCGGTTCCTAGTAAGTCATGGGTTCATCTTCAGAGATAACACAGTAAGCTTTGTAGTCGGTGTACCTATGAAGTTCACAACATTTATGTGAGTCAGTAAGTTTTCCTTGGGTTGACCTATATAGGCAACAAACCCAGAGCCGTGATTCAAATGATTCCGGTTAGTGAAATTAAAATATACACACATAACCTCTCTGTGTCTCTTTCACTAACATACGCGGTATCCGCACTAACTTTTATAGCGTAGAAGCATTCCTCCAAACTAACTCACCTGATATCTTAGCCCTATGTGAAACTAACCTTGACCCGTCTATCCCCTCCTCTGTGTTCTATGTTCCTGTTTACCTCCCCCTCCTCAGGAAGGACTCCAACGTCCATATGCATGGGCTTGGTGTATATGTCAGTGAACACCTCCCCCTAGCTATAGTAACATCTCTCGAACCCCTGGACCAGTCTTTCATGTGCTTCCGTCTCACACTTCTAAGCTCTGTTAGCTATCTCTTCTTCCTCTACCGCTCCCCCTTCTGTACTGGCTGTTCGGTGCTTGAAAACATATCTGACAATATCGACAAGGCCATCTCTTCGCACCCATCTGCCCACCACACTAAGTGGCTGGAAAACTCTGTAACCGACCCTGCTGGTGTCCACACCTTTAATTTTTCGATCTCCCAATCCCTTACGCAAGTGGTGGACTTCTCCACGCGTTTTTCCAATAACCCTAACGGAAGGGACTCGCTACTAGACCTCTGCTTCACTTCCACCCCAAATTCTTGATCCACCAGACAGCTCTGCCCTCTCGGAAATTCTGACCACGCCGTAGTTTCTGTCAACATCTCGTTCCACTCCACCCCTACCCAAGAAACCCAGACCAACAGAATATCCTACTGCTATCAAAGAGCAGACTGGGATTCGTTCCGTGGCTTCCTCTGCGACGTCCCTTGGTACAATGTTTTTAGTCTTCCCATCGAAGAATGTGCATCAGAGGTCTCCTCCTGGGTTAAGGCTGGCATCGCTGCATTCATTCCTGCCAGGAAATTTCAGCTTAAATCCCATTCGTCTCCCTGGTTCACGCCTGCTTGCTCGGCCGACATTGCCCACCGGAATCACTTCTTCCGGCTTTATCGTAGCCACGTGTCGGACGAAAACAGGCGCCTTTTCGCCTCAGCTCGTAATAAGTGTAAATAAAAAGACACTTAACGAAGCTAAGATGCTGTTTGCTGCCAGGATGAAGCAAGGCTGAATGCTTTGCCCATAGATTCTCGACCAATTCGACCCTGGATTCGTCTGGAATTCATACTCCCGATTTCCCATCTAGAACTGAGGCCCAATTGAATGACGTCCACATCACGCACTCGCTGATTTCTAGCATAATCTCAAAACTGGACCCTCTCAAAGCGAGTGGTGGGGATGGAATCCCAGTCATAGTTTTGAAGAATTGTGCCCCTGAACTCTCCTCTATCCTTTCTAAGCTCTACAACCTCTGCTTATCTTCCTTTTGCTTTCCTGTCTGTTGGAAGTCTTCTTCTGTGGTTCCAATATTCAAGAACACTGGTGAATCATCGGACTCCGCAAATTACCGCCCCATCAGCCTTCTTCCCATCTTCGGCAGAGTGTTCGAAGCCATTATCAATGCCGAGGTCATTCAGCATTTCACAGCCCACGGGCTCCTCTCGGACAAACAGTATGGCTTCCGCTTCACCAGGTCCACTGCTGACATTCTAACGACCATCACCGACTATATATACCAGGCTCTCGACAAGAATGGTGAAGCCCGAACCGTCGCCTTGGATATATCTAAAGCATTCGACAGAGTATGGCATGCCGGCCTTCTACGGAAACTGCAAAGCTATGGCATAACTGGACTTTTGTTGGACTTAATCCAGTCATTCCTCTCTAACCGCACACTGAAGGTGGTATTAAACAGACATGCCTCCCTGACTTACCCTACAAACGCGGGTGTACCCCAAGGCTCTATCCTAGGTCCTACGCTCTTTCTAATTTATATCAATGATCTCCCCGATACGATAAGATCACAAGTAGGCATGTACGCCGATGATACCACAGTTTACTCTCGCCTCGATCAAAAATCTGGTGTAGGTGACAAGGCGACCCTCACTGCCGAGCTTGAGAAGGACCTCCAATACATGGTGGATTGGGGGTAAGAAATGGCTCGTTAAATTCAATTCTTCCAAAACGAAGCTGCTGTCAGTTAACCGCCACAGACAACCGCACCTCTCTCCCATTAACATGGAACAGGCTTACCTCCGAGAGAGTAAATCACTACGCCTGCTTCGCCTGACACTATCAGGGGACCTCAAGTAGAATGACTACGTCGAATCCATTGCTAAATCCGCAGCTATGAAAGTCGGCTCTCTGTGCAGGGCCCGGAAATTCTTTCCGCCTGAATCTATCCTGCAATTATATAAATCCACCATCCGCCCGTGTATTGAGTACTGCTGCCACATCTGGTCGGGTGCCCCTGCTATTCTCCTCGGGGTTCTTGACAAAATACAGCGAAGAATCTGTAATGTGATTGATACCGACTTAGCTGACCGCCTGCAGTATCTCTCTCACCGGCGTGACGTGGCTTCCCTGTGCCTCTTCTATAAATACTTTCATGGCTTCTGCTCTGACGAATTTAAATCACTGGTGCCCCCCAGATGTGAATTTGCACGAGATACTAGATTGGCAACTAGGTCCCACCCTTTTACAGTGAAACCGATGAAATGTAACCGCAATTTCTACTGAAACAGCTTCTTTCTTCGCACTTCCCGCCTGTGGAATTGCCTACCGCATGCTTTCTTCCCCGACGGCTACAACCTCCAGGTGTTTAAATGTAAGGTCAATAGACACCTCCTAACACACTAACTCACACCCAGTCTCTGCAATTATCTCCCTATGTACATCCTAAGTCGTCTATCACCCTCCTTCTGACATTTCCTATACCCAATCCCTCTATGTATCCCCCTGCGCTATAGTGGCAGTGGAATGCCTTGTTTAGGCAGGCTTACCGTAAGAAAGTAAGTTATACAAAATTGAAGATCTGTGAGAAGCAGAGTGTCTTTCACATTCTCGCGAATAGAATTAACATTCCTGAAATAATCACGACCCGAATGTGCAGGTAGGCTAATGGGAACCTTTGGAATGAGAAATCGGAGATTTTAATTCGAAAGTATGGCCAAAATTATGGGACACTCATTGAGGATCGAATTCACTATTCAAATGTAATAATTCTAGCGAGAAAAACTTGCTAACCATTGCACCATGCCGTCCTACAGTACTGTGCAAAAGAATAAGAACAAAAACTTTTTTATGAGGCACACTGACAGAAAATAAACAATTTAATTAAAGTAATTTTATTTGATTTACTCAAAAAATGCTTTAACAAGAAAAAATACTCATTACAAAATAAAGTTAATATTAGGCATAATAGCCTTTTGATTTGATCACAGCCTTCATTCTGTCAAGCATTTACATAAAAAGCTTCTTCAATGTACCTAATGGTATCTTTTACCAAGCAGCTTGTATTTGTTCCCAAAATGTGTCTTGCGAAGTAACGTTAGATTTATTAATTTCTTACCTCAAATATTCCATAGATGCTCAATAGGAGATCAGGTCTTTGTCGGGGCCAATTCCAATTCCGAAGCCTTCCTTCCTCTTCCTTTTTACAAAGGTTTGGCTTTTTACACTGTATTTGAATTTTAGTGAGGTTTTTAGGAGAATCCCCCCTGTCCTAATACTTTTGCACACTACCGGTAGTGTGCAAAAGTGTTAGGACAAGGGTGATTTTAAACTTTATTTTGATGCCTCATAAAAGATAAAATAGTTCTAGTCTTAATACTAGTACTGTAGGTTGTTAACCAACATGAGGTTTTTCTTCTGGTTAGGTCCTAGAAGAATTTTCAATAACTCACTGTCACAGATGCGTATCTCAGCACAGAATTGGTCTATAGGTTCGAGTTTTTAACTAGGTTTCTTAGTCAAGGATTTATTCCTGTGCGAATTTAATATGGAATACGCACCAAGGGAGAGGAGAAGAAATCTATTTCAGCTCATTTAGCATTTTCGGGATGCTCCAGGTGCCAGAGAATCAACTTAGTCCTCCCAAATGGGAGAGGTATTGCCTAGAGGAATGTCGATGTGTAACTGAACTAAATTTATACCTCAAGATCGAAAGGTAGTGAAACGTCACCATCTCCACCTTGGTTTAAGTCTATAGATAAAAAATTAACTCCTTATCCTTGTCTTATACAACTTTAAGGGAAGAGGTGATGCCCAGCACTCATTTTGGCTCAATAATTTTGCCACAAACAAGGCATTAAAGCCACTAAGACAATGATAGAAACACTGCTTAAGTAGGGTATATTTGGTAATGTTTTAGACGTCAGCACCTTCATTACATGTTAGATTGAATTCTGCGCCAACATTCTCATGGAAATTAAGGTGAAGACGCTTAAGAACATTTATGTCGAGATGTTAATTCCATTCATGTTCTCTTTTGTCATTTTGTGCCACTTTCCTCCAAGTTGAAATATCTGGAGCCAAATTTTCCCTGCCATTCGGAATGACGTTGGCCTTCTGCAATGTACTCTTGATGACATCTTTATTTCTCAAGTTTGGCTTGGGAGCTGGCATTAATCCTTTGATAAACTGAATGGAGATAAATTACTTAGGGATAAGATCGTCCTTTTTCCTGTCCATATGAACACTTCAACGTAACTGCTAAATATACGTATGCATACACATTGCACAGAATAGATAACACAATTTCTCACAACAGCAACTCTTAAGTTAGTGAGACTGTGATCCTATAACCCACATGAAAAACTCCAGGACGTACACAATTATAGCTGCTACTCAATTTTGAGTAATGTCATTATTGATTCATCAAATATGGACAAAGAAAATGAGACATTTTAATCTGGTTGGGACTTACACTCCCTTGTACAAATCTGGCAACGTTGAGTGCCTCTAGAACTAATATTTTTGCGAACATTCATATGAGGTTTTACTCTAACATTTCAGCAGCTCTTAATTCATTGAGACTGTGATGCTATAACCCACGGGAAAGACTCCAGGACTTAACACAATTTTAGCTGCTACTCAATTTTAAGTAGTGCCATTATTGATTCATCAAATATGGACAAAGAGAATGAGACTTTTTAGTCCTGCTTAGGATTTACACTCCTTTGTACAGATGTGACAACGTTGGGTGCCTCTTGCACTAAAAGTTTTGCGAAAATTCATATGAGGTTTTACTTTAACGTTTCAGACACATTATTTTAATCTGTTAGCTAAAAGATAATATTTTATATAACGTATAGTTAATCCCTCTTTTCTGTTTTTTTTAGTTTTTTTTTTTTAGCCGGCTGTATTTAGACAGATGCAGCTAAATTTATTAAATGTTAACTCGTTCTCAGGGTTCTTCCGGCCATATCAGATTAAAACAACGGTTTCTGTACGATCACCGACATTTCGTATTCTCGAACGCGGTCAGTACCTACATTGGTGACCGTTTATGAATATCAGATGCTGTAAGTTTGGATATGCGGATGGTGTAAAAGATAATAACTTAGAATTTCCAATCAGAGAGGCGAGTTCAAATTTCCATCCAAGTTCGTCATATTCATTTACCTGCTAATACCTTTGGGAAATGTCTGAATCTACCTCTTTCCTTATAGGTTAATTACTTAGACCTGTATCTCTTCCAATAATTCTTACGATGCAAAAAATTCTGAAATTTACTAACCTTCAGTAGGATGATAAGATGTACTAATGTATTCATTAACCAGACTATATTCCTCACAATCTTTAGATGAAGACTTTTATGATTTTTTGCACTTTCAAAAAATGGCGATCGCATTCCAAAATCGATAGCTTCAAGAAAAAAAGAACAAATTGAAAATAGTGAAATTCGAACTGAAATTTCATGGTCAGAAGTCGATGTTCTAACCCCTCGACCACAAGTGTTCAAAATTTATCAAATAGTTTTAGCTGATAATAAAACTGTATTATCAGTCTAAATGATTTATCAGCAGAAGCCCTTATGAAATTTAGCCTTTTTCATTTGTGCAAAAAAATTCTCCAACCAACTTTACGTAAAATGCCATCGAGAATACCCGTGCCATTTAGCTAAACTGAAGGGCAGATATTTGAAAGGTTATACCATGATGACTCCGGCCATTCTGTCAGGACTGAGGTGAATTTTCTGGTCATCTCTCAAATACTTGCGAAAATAAATCCATTTTCCTTGCTAAATATGGCTCTTTACTCTACAGAATCGGTCTGTTTCTTCAACATAGTGTCAGCAATAAAACTCCAGGAAAAGAGGTCAACAAGTGGACAATCCGAAAATACCAAGTTCGCAGCACAGAACATGACTGACTAAAAATAGTAATTCAATCATTATAGTCCTAAGGTTTAATCTTCAAAACGTTGATGACAAGACAATGCAAATCGACTAAGAAAAATACTCTGAACGTTTTATTTGAAAAGTAACAGTATTAAGATGATGTATATCGAGTAATAAATTGATATTAAAATACTTTATCTAAAAATTACCCTTATGATGGCTGATTTACGGTTTGTTAATCATTTGTGGCGTTTTTAAAGGCGAGATATATTTGGATTGTTGGAAGCTGGTGACAGTAACTGGTGTTCCCAAGCAGAACTTCATCTCAATTTTTGACAGAGATCGACGCTGCTTAAATTAGTTCACCAAACATGAATGATGTTATCGTCAGGACTTAACGTAGGTGAAGCAATATTGAGAAAATCCAGGGCAATAAAATATTTTTGAGATTTATTAAGTTAAAAAGTAAAACTCATATGGGAGTGATACTCGTAATAAGATTAAAAAAACAAACAAACAAACAGTTTAAATGTTCCATCTAAAATATAACAACAAATCAAAACAAAAAAAAAAAGAATAAATCCATGAATAAATTTAAAAAAAGTAAAAATCAATATTTATAATTTTATAATTATTTCACCCCAATCAAAGTGAGAATGCTAATAGTACTCAGGAAGTTACAGGGAGTGAAAGTGAAAAAAAATGAACATGATTCAAGAAGATAGAAGACGGTGATTGACGTTGCATTTAAATCTTTGATAACAAGGTGTGAAAGTGATTAAAAACCTTGGTATAAAGAAAATTTAGGAAAAGACAAAATATGAACGGGATTTAAGAGGACAGAAGTTGGTTATTGACGTTGCATTTAAATTTTTTACGACTGTTGTTATCGGGGAAGCAAATAAACAGAAGGAGCTCCACAAGTGAGAATACGAGAAAAAGAAAGCTGTTGGAGTATAAGTGGCGCTGATATCTAGTTATTTCAATAATAAACGTGTGCGACCTACATGCTAATCGAGTAGAACGTTTAAATTCATGTATTCGGTGCACCAAGGAAAAAAGATTGTCAGAACAGTTACCGTGAAAATATTTGTAGAAAAGACAAACGGAAGCCACGTCGCATTCGGTGAGATAGTGACTGAAGTCGAGATGCCAAGTCAGGACCATTTCTATTGCAGATATTTCTTTGGTTTTTGTCAAGAACCTTAGGGTGAATAGTAGAAGAACCAAACTACATATGGTAACAGAGTGATAATTTTGTAAACGAGCAAGATAATCTTTGACAGGAAAAATATTCTGGCACGATTCAGTGACTTAATAGTGGCATTTAAAACTGGGAAAAGTTTTCTAGCAGAGAGTTTCATGGGGTGAAATTTGAAAAAAAAAACTGTGCTTAGCGAGTATTGATGAAAAGGACATGGCTCACCTGTAAACTGTCGGGAATTGAACGAGTTAAACAAGTGATCCCTTGCGACTGGTTGGATGTGCTTTTGATGTTTACCAGCAATTATCGGATAAGAATATGGTTGATATGACCCAGATAAAAGAACCATTACGAAGAGCGTTTGCACTTGAGACACATATAAGCAGTTTTCAAGACAAATTCTGCGCCCCGACGAGACGGTGGCTGAATTCTATGCAACGTTAAATAAACTTGCCAGTCTGTTCGGAGGTATACCTGACAGGCAATGATGCATGCTTTTGGCTGGTCTGCCCGCCTACCCGCACGGATGAGCTTTTACATTTATCTATCAATGTTTACTATTTACTTGCAGAATGTGGGCTGGGTCAAGCACGAGCCATCAAAAAAGGTTGCTGCCACGGCTGACCGACCAAAAAAAAAAAAGCTCAAGACTCATTCAGGGCTCGCTGTATTGTTTTAACTGTTTAGGGCCCAATCATTTTGCTAGGCACTGTCTACTTGAAAGACCTGGACATAGTGGCAAACCAAACGTCCGATGTCACAAGTGCCAAAAAAAAGAGCCAAACCGCGTCGAATAAACGAAGAACAGGTTGAAAAGTGAGCGCCACTTTTACCCTGTGTAATGCAAAAACAGACTTACCAGTGACGCATGTGTGCATGTGTAGCGCATTGGTCGATTCGAGCAAAAAGTTAAAAATTATTTTTTTCAACTCACTGGCAGAAACAATGTGTGTTTTGGGATGAAATCATGACGTGATATTCAAAGTAAGCCATGCTTTTTTTTGTTCGTTTTTGCCTAATTTTTGCTTAATTTTAAAACTTTTCAGGCCTAATTGAAGGGTTGATTTTGTTTTTAGCAGAAATTTCTTTGACTGGAATCTTGTCTTTATTTTATTTTTCCTTAGTATGTCAGTCAGTTTCTTTCTTTCTTTCTTTCTTTCTTTCTTTCTTTCTTTCTGTTGGCCGGTTGTATGTTAGTCAGGTTGGTGGATAAATCACACTGGCTATAGTCTCCCATTTCCCCATCATTCTTTGGCCAAAAATTTAAAAATTATTTTTTTTCAACTCACTGGCAGAAACAATGTGTGTTTTGGAATGGAATCATGACTTGAATATTAAAAGTAAGCCATGTTTTTTTTGTTCGTTTTTGCCTAATTTTTGCTTAATTTTAAAACTTTTCAGGCCTAATTGAAGGGTTGATTTTGTTTTTAGCAGAAATTTATTTGACTGGACTTTAATTAAGTTAAAACTTAGTAAGTCATTTTTCCCAACTGGAGCCGATAGACTAAACTATCGCCCAGTTCACACTCCACCCATGTCTTTTGAACAGGTGAAGAGGCTCATCCCTTGTTCCCTGTTTAAAATGTGGTTTGCGGCTTTCTTTTTTCCAATCTTTTTACTCTTAAGTAGCCCTCTGCGCATCAGTGGCGTTACCGCCTTGCTTGGGGTGATATGATTAAAAAAATGTACTCACTTTCTCTTATGTAAAAAGTTCGGTTTGCAGTTCGTAAAAAGTTCGGTTTGCAGTTCATAAAAAGTTCGGTTTGCAGTTCGTAGGATGGACGGAAGAAAGATATGTTGACGGTTAATCAGAAAAAAGTGAAGAGCAAAGTAGTTAGCAATGCCATACAGCAAGCGGGATAAAGGACAACCGTGATGGTTGAAATGTTAGCCATGGATGGCTAAATATTAGAGTTCAATCTGTTTCTTGGATTGGTTGTCATACATCTGTTTGTGGTGTCCATATCAGTTACCCAGTTTTCCCATTGAAGTGCCCAGTGTCAGTGCCGCCGTTGCAATGAAAATCAAAGAACCTGACTTAGAGGTGGAATTTGACCTAGGAAAGAAGAGACAGCAACCTGGAAGTGGTCGGGTGACCAACCACTAGAACGCACAATTAATCAGAAGTTTGAATACACCGTGCCTAAACATAATCGAGAAGAAAACGACAATGAATTGCAAACTTGGATTAGTAATGGATGGGTGATACCGTACCTAGAGAAAGAGCTCGCTTCTTCCGCCGCCCCGAGAGGTCTAATTCAGCTAATGGCTATTATTCAGGACAACAAAGGAAAAGTGCGACCCGTAATGAAGTATCGCGTGTTGAACGACCACGTGGATGCATACACTGCGAGTGCCGATATGGGCTCTCAAACTTCAAGGGACTGGTGTAGGGAAGGATCTGACGTGTCAGTATTAGACCTCAGAAAAGCCAACAGGAAACAGCATCGCCGAGCGATACCACCACATTTTTAAATAGATTGCAGCCAGGTGTGGAATGTTCCATTCAAGGAGCCGTTTATTGGTATAATGTGGCTCCCAAAGATGACGTAACACCGTTGACTGCATCTGCCAACGGGATTTACCCATATGAGATCAGAATAAGGAGAAGGGATCCAGTACTACCTTCACTGGCCCGGTAGAAAATGTCCGAGTAAAAACACCACCATTACTGATGTACTAGTCGAGAGGGACAAGTGACAGAAGTCATCAGCCCGCAATAAGTTGTGTTCAACGAGGATCCACGCCATGTCAAGGATCTACGACCCCGGATAAAGCGGATGATGAAGGTTCGTCGAGTGACACGGAATGTATCATATTACCAGACCGGCATGCGGCACAGTAGCATAGATGGACGATGAAATAGCACGATCAACTTAATGAAAAAGCATACACCAACAATTGCCACCACGACCATGCCTGTGTTGTGATGAAAAAAAAACTCAGAAGAGTAAAACTCAGAATAAATTTTGTAGTAGGGACGGTCAACCATGTCTGGTAGAAGGCCAATTTACAAACATAGCCGATACTCCCCACAATTTAGGATTATTGGGTATCATCATAAGAATTTTCAGAAAGTTGAAGGTTGGATGTTGGAATGTGGAAGAATAAAAGTATTTCGCTTGTATGTTAAAGTAGAATATTATTATTAACCGAACAGAATAACATCAACTGTAGCAGTTAAATGTTTAAATAGAAAATGTAGTAAGGAGTTAAATGTCCAGAATTCTATTTGTAAGTAGCAAATGTTTTTAATATAATCTGTGTTCCTTTCCTTTTTTAGCACAAGTAAAGAAGAACGAATGTGTGAAGGGACTTTTATATGTCCGGATCAGAAGCTAGAAGTTTCCTATGTCAAATTGTAGCAAGTCGTCTCTAATTTCTGCTCCCATCTGACTGACTGATTTGGCTTTCTTTCTAACGTTTTATACCGAAAGGCCTTTTAACATAGGCTTGTTGACTTTTCTCTGAATGTTGCAAATCGCTTCCTTTCATTGGTTAGAAAATAAATTTATCATCTCATTGCGAAATCTGGCTTCAACTTTTTCTTTCGGTACAGAGTCAATCCTTTTCCTGATTGGCAAAATCAGGATTTCACACGTAACTGAGAAGGTTTGTAAAAGTGAAGAAGAAAAGAGAATTTTAATTCCCTATCCATCAGAACCTTTCCAAAACAGAATCAAAGATCTGAAATTTAGATGTAATCAGTGATGGCACATAGACTGAATCAATCATAAATTTCATGTACAGATATTTTATGCAGCAATGATACTTGTACAAGTCCTTCTTAGTAATTGTTTATCATAAATTGTTTTCTGTGCAACTAATGCTAAATTGTTTATTTTAATTCCATTTATTGTATTGTTGTGTCGTGGCTCGTATCATGTGACATCAAGTCGTCCGGATGTATAAAAAAATGTGCGTTTAGCACAAGGGGTTATCATTATCACAGACTTCGTGGAGTAACATTTATACTGCGAGAGACTGTAAATATTGTATATACGTCTTGGTTGTACCACTCTGGTAATAAACTAGTTCATCTACATTTCACTGTGTATCTCTTCATTCCACTATACAACATATATTCATTATGATTTATCTTTCTCGCTCTTTCTCTCCAAATATACATTTTACGACTTTTAGGATTAATGTGAGCGGAAGACAATAAAATCATTTGTTATTTTCAAGTAGCTAACCAGGTGCCGTTGTTTAAATGTACTTTACTGAAATGCCTTATAAAGCATGGTCTAAGAAAAAGATAATTACTGAATCTTTTATGCTGAGATTAAATTCTGTAAATGTTTCATAGATTAATCTTATCATGACATAACTGGTTAATGATCACAGGAAATGTTCTAAATCTTTTTTGTTATAACTAACAACACTTTCATACTAGGTTATTTGTTTATTGCTGTTGTTTTCACTGATGGAATACATACATAATGCTTACTTACATATTCACTTACAGATAGAAAATTGTCCTGGGTACGGCAGTAAACTGGATCCGGCAGCAAGGTATCTGATTGGGAGGTTGTGAGGAGCATGAAACACCTCTTAATTGCTGTTGTTCTGTGGTCCACCCTGACTTGGAGTGGTAGTACCTATAAGGGTCCCAGCTATCGACAAAGAGTTAACTCTCAAACTGGGGTCAAAACATTATGAAAGTATAAAAAATAGACTTTTATAGAAATATATACATAAAACTAGACTTTTATAGATAAATATATATATTTTTGAAGGAAAAATATTACCAACAATACATTTATAAAGAAAAGATTATACGGGAAAATCTTATCCCCAGTCAGTCATGTTTCTTTCAAGACATGATTCTTTCAAAACATAGGTTCTGCGCATGACAGTAAACTGCATCTGGCAGCAAGGCCTCTGATTGGGAGGTTGTGAGGAGCATGAAACCACCTCTTAATTGCTGTTGTTTCTAGGTCCACTCTGACTCGAAGTGGTAGCACCTGTTAGGGCAAATAAGTTAATCTCCACACTGGGTTCAAAACACTATGAAAGTATATAAATAGACTTTTATAGAAATATATGTGAAAACAGACTTTATAGAAAAATATACATTTTTGAAGGAAAAGAAAATATTGCCATAATACATTTTTAAAGGAAAAACATTATTACCAGCATTACATTATTTAATACAAAACTAGAAGACATTTTCAGTTTTCTGAAATACAAAAAAAAATGTTTTTCATCAAAATCTGATTAAATCAACCTTCTCACTATAACTGAACATTTAAAATACCTTAAAATCCCCCTTTTTGGCATTAAATAACCCACAAAGGTGTTGATATGCTATTAAGCAAAACTCAAACTTAGATAGAAAATGAACAGAAAACAAAAATCCTCTGACATTTTTTTCAAGAAATAGGACTTGAGATAAACCTTTGCAAACCAGAAACTATGATCTAGAATTGGAATGAAAGCAGTGATGAAACCTACCCTGAATCCATCATAAAAATGAAAACATTCTCTATCAAGTGTTCTAAGAAATGAGACTCAAGATAAACCTCTCCAAAAAAAGATTATGAAATGGAATTGGAATGAAAGCAGTGATGACACCTACCCTGAATCCATCATAAATATGAAAAGCATCCTCTCTCAAGTGTTCTAAGAAATGGGACTCAAGATAAACCTTTCCAAAACGAAACTTTGATCTGGTATTGAAATGAAAGCCGTCGTGATGCCACGTAACCTGGACCCATATTAAAAATCCAAGATATGAAAAGAGTAAATATTAAACCCTTCAAATACTTCGGTGTATAAGAGATAAGCGTTGTATTTTCCAGATGCACAAGATCCTTAAAAGTTAAACACTAACAAAAGACCTCGAATAGATTTCTTAAACAGACATGTCAGATCGAGGTTATCATATGGATGTACAAGAAATAAAACTTGTTTCTAATATAATTACATAGCCACAAACACACCACATCAAAACACGTCCAAACTTTATTTTCTAAATAAAAACAGGCAATATTAAAACCATGCCAAAAAGATTCCACAATACCTATGCTTAATATCACGAAGAAACAGTTGAAGTTTCTGAGAATTGTGAGGTTGTAGAATTTGATTCTCACAAAGTGGAAAGAGGAAAATAATGAGAGGGGAAGCAGCGCATGATATACTTGATGTGCTTAAGCAATTTAGATGAAAGCGTTTGTTCTGGCTGTTCCATCAATGAAATTCGAATAATTCTGGAAAAGGAAACAGCTACTATTACATTCATCATGTTCAGGACCTTGAATATTTTCTCGCTGATGTTTCAAGAAAAATAATGTTTTATTTAAAGAAATTAGTAAAGGATATGTCACTAAAAGAATTGTCACTTGCTAGCCACTAATCTTTTCCTATATTTCTGACAGCATTTGAATTCCACGTTAGACCATCACCGAGTACATATACCAGGCACTCGACAGGAATGGCGAAGCCCGAACCGTTGCATTAGATATATATAAGGCGTTCGACAGAGTTTGGCATGCTGACCTTGTATGTAAACTGCGGAGCTATGGTATAACTGGACATTTGTTTCAACTAATCCAGTCATTCCTCTCTAACCGAACAATGAAGGTGGTATTAAACGGTCATGCCTCCCAGAACTACCATACAAACGCGGGTGTCCCCCAAGGCTCCATCTTAGGTCCTACACTCTTCCTGATATACATTAATGATCTCCCTGATTCCATAAGAGCACAAGTAGGTTTGTACGCCGATGACACCACAGTTTACTCTCGCCTCCTACAAAAATCTGGTGTAGGCGTCAAAGCTAACCTCGCAGCCGAGATTGAAAATGTTTCTTTCCTCGCACTTCCCAACTGTGGAATACCCTTCCACACGATTGCTTCCCCGACGGCTACAATCTCCAGGAGTTTAAATGTAAGGTCAATAGACACCTCCTAACACACTAACCTGCTTCCATTCTGTCAAACACTCTTCCCATCTGCCCAACCCTCATCCTCGCTATCCTTACTCATCTGTCACCTTCCTCCTGACATTCCCTATGTCTAACCACTCGTTCTCTTTACCTTCCCCTATGTAGCCCCATGCGCAATAGTGGCAGTGGAATGCATTGCTTGGGGTGAAATGATTAAAAAAAAAAAGAAGAATGACACGTCTTTTTGAGACTAACCACGGGTCTATCAAATTTTTCTTGCATCTTTATAACAATGAATGTGCCGCTTACCCAGGCTGTGTGACATCGATCGGAAGAAATAATAATCAGACGGCACAAGAAAAGGAATGTTTTATTTACAGAAATTAATAAAAGAATATGTCACTAAAAGAATTGTCCCTTGTTAGCCACTACTTTTTACTACCTTTCTGGCAGTATTTGAATTACGCTTACGGTACATAATGTCCCTGCTTTTGAATAATTTTTAATGCTTTCAAACGTTTCGAAACTGTTTTACGATCAACTCTTTATTTCCTTTGCAAGTTCAGCCTTTGCCTGGCTTAGATTTTCATGAAGCAATGTCTCTAATTTTTCGTCTTCAAACGTTTTTCCGTGCGCCTGAAATTTCTTTATGTTCAATATCAAAATCATTATTTCGGAAGTGCCTAAGCCAATCTCTACTTCTTGTTTCCGACAGAGCATGGCCACCGTATGATTTAACAAGAATTCTCTGTGCTTCAACTGCAAATTTATTTTGCATAAAGTAGTATAGTAACATTCCCTGCAAATACACTTCCTCTGGCACGAGATCAGACACATTTAATACTATGAGCAAAAAAAGTTGTTTACACTTCGGTAAATGACATGTAGTAAATTTTAAACTTGGTTATATTACTTCTTTGTAGATGCGTTAAAACCTGAAACTAGACCCACACAGTTCTTGGAACACTAGCTTTTGGAAAATAGCGGAAATTTTTTCAAGGTCCTTATACTAACACACTCATACACACACATACAAAAGATACACACACATATATATACAGTGGGGAAGTTCATTCAAATGCACACACATTAATATCTGCCAGGGTTTGCCAAACGTGCTTAAGAGCTACTGGCAATAGAGTTCAAATGTTTGGAGGCAGCAAGACATAAACCAAATTTAGACATACGTTCTTGTTCCACTCACATTAGCATTAAACTTACGTTTTAATCTAATGACGTCTGATTCATGTCCAGTAAATAATTATAAAGCTTGAAATGGTACTTGTTTATTTTATATTAACTGTGATGAAAAAAGGTGCTCAGCCTGAATATTTCCACCAGCCACAAGTTAATAATGAAAGAGCCGCATGTGGCTTATGAACCGCTGTTTGGCCAACCTGTTACATCCACACATTTTCGCTATGTGCTCACACATTTACACATATTGCCATATTTTATAACACTCCGATATTATCCATTGAAGAATAGTACGCCCACTAAAAGGATACACTTTCCTAGAAAAAAATCTTTAAGACTCAGATATTGACAGACCCTATCTAAATGAAAGTAATGTTAACTTTTTCCTGCTAGAATAAACCGAGTAATGTCTAAATCTTTTAATCGTGTGTAAACTTGGCATATATCTATAAGAGTTGAGTGTATGGATCAGAATCGGGCAAGATGAATTGAATAAGTAAAGAACAAGTAGGAAACCAGTGCCTTTTATTTGTCTTTAATCTAGCATGTTTCAATTTAACAAGGTTCTTCAGAGATTTTTATTTGTCTTTAATCTAACATGTTTCAATTTAACAAGCTTCTTCAGAGATTTTTATTTGTCTTTAATCTAACATGTTTCAATTTAACAAGCTTCTTCAGAGATTTTTATTTGTCTTTAATCTAACATGTTTCAATTTAACAAGCTTCTTCAGAGATTTTTTATTTGTCTTTAATCTAACATGTTTCAATTTAACAAGCTTCTTCAGAGATTTTTATTTGTCTTTAATCTAACATGTTTCAATTTAACAAGCTTCTTCAGAGATTTTTATTTGTCTTTAATCTAACATGTTTCAATTTAACAAGCTTCTTCAGAGATTTTTATTTGTCTTTAATCTAACATGTTTCAATTTAACAAGCTTCTTCAGAGATTTTTATTTGTCTTTAATCTAACATGTTTCAATTTAACAAGCTTCTTCAGAGATTTTTATTTGTCTTTAATCTAACATGTTTCAATTTAACAAGCTTCTTCAGAGATTTATTGAAGACGAATGATTTTAAAAAAATAAAAGACAGTATGCTGACTGAAGTATAGTTTCAATGGTCGCATACGTGTCACGTGTGATCTCAATCAACATACTGTCTCTTAAATTTTTAAAATCATTCGTCTTTAATAAATCGATGAAGAAGCTTGTTAAAGTGAAACGTGTTAGATTAAAGACACCTTTTCCTACTTGTTCTTTACTTATTCTATTCATATATATATATATATATATATATATATATATATATATTCTATTCATATATATATATATATATATATATATTCATATATATATATATATATATATATATATATATATATATACCTAGCTATATGTCTACCTATTTATCAATTTATTGTAAATTTTGCCGTGTAAATTGTTCGACATTAACAATTAAACAAAATAGTTCAGTCGTCATTAAATAGATAAATAAACTGGAATGAAAGCGGTGATGGCGTCTACTCTAAATACATCCTTAATATTCAGCGTGTTTTATTAGTAAATACTAGAGACACCAAAAACCTCGATGGATGGATCGATTATAACAGATTTAGTGTATATCTTTTTACTCTTTATTCAGAATCGTCGATTTCATTCTCAGTTTTTTATTCTTTTAAATAATCTTAACAACAAAAATAATGAAAAATGTTCTCATATGTTTAATGATGATTCAATGCTTTTAAATATTTGCTGATTTACTTATTATCCAGTGTAAAATATCTGTGTTTGCACATCTTATGTCCATTCCTATCTTTTTCTTTTGTTTTGATTCTCTTTTACTTTCAACTAAGTCTTGTAAAGCCAAACGACGATAGAGAATGAATGACAAGAACATGTTTTGATGAAACTGAAAGCGACTAGTTACCTGCTCGATGGCGGTTAATGTAGTCGTCAACAGTTAATCAGTTAATTGCCATACAATATACGCTTACGTAATCATGTATCGAAGATACATGAATGAGTTAGTAGATTTTCCCGTAGTATGCTGCCATTACTTTCCGTGATAGACTGGTCGCCAATCAAGGTTATAGAACCCAGTCTGTATTAATGTTTAAGTCATAACTGAAGGGAGAAAAGACGGATTAATACCTTTCACAGAGGTATTTGTGTGTAAGTGAATTCAACGAATTCAAATGGAATTCGAACTCGTCTCTCCGATGTCTTGTTCCGAGCCGATATCTACTGATCCACAACGGCATCATCATAAAGGAGGTAATCAACGAAGAAGAAATTAAACTATTGGATACAAGATAAAGCTGACGACGAAGAAACAAAATGAACATGGAAGGGACTGCAACTGAAGTAGTTTCGCTCAATGCCGCAACTTGCTACAAAACCAAAACATCAACACGAAAACTAGAGACATATTCTTAAATAATCTCGTCAGAAACTTTTATATGGATGTCATGAATTTCCCCAAATTCGTTCAGATATATCTAAACCGTCAGATGTATGCAAAAAATGTATAAATTCATTTGTATTTGTGATAGAACTTACCTGTAAAAAATTATATAAAGTTTAATGCAATTAGTTTTAAGTATAGTTATTGAACTAATGTGATTTCAGTCATTACTGTAAATCAGTTGGCAAAACTTTTCGTGAACTGCAAAATCGTATTGCCCTTTGTATTGCTAATGATGGAGGACATGTGGAAACTTAAATATAATTTCAATAAAACCTGAAAAAATATTGATTTCCTTTATTGTAATCCTTTTTACTAATTATCTCTATCGCAAATACAAATATAGTTATAATTTTTTTTAAAGAGCACATGAACTTTATGAACACGCTGTAGTTGGTTTAGAAAGCATGCAGTCGGAAGATTTCCAAGCGAGAAGTGCGAGAAAAGGAATTGTTAGCATAGAATTTACGGTTGCATCTAGCTATCTCAACAGTAAATTGATGAGACCTCGACGCCTGTCTAGTATTGTGCTAAGATTCAAAATGTGCAAATACCATATCGAATAGCACACCAGAACAATTACATGAAATTATTTATAGAAAAGCATACGGCGGTGGGAAAGTAAAGTGCCTATAAACTTTTCAACAACCCGGTCGTAAATATCTTCTGATCATATAAATTCAGTCTTTCATTTCATTTTTTTTTAAATATATGCCGTTCATGATAAACTCATTTAAAACAACCGGATTAAATTTCATGCAACTTTATATGTTTCCGTTAATATTTAGAATTATCCAGTTTTTTTTCCCATAAAATCGGTCATCGATTATCATCTTTCTTTCCCTCGGATATTTTATCTCTATATTACGCACTTTTTTATTCTCTCTCTCTCTCTCTCTCTCTCCCTCTCTCTCTCTCCCTCTCTCTCTCCCTCTCTCTCTCTCTCTCTCCCTCTCTCCCTCTCTCTCTCGATACTTTTCTTTCAGTGTTTCCTTTATCTATCTATCTATCTATCTATCTATCTATCTATCTATCAACAAAAATATCTATTTAGCTATCTCACTAGATTTACAAAAATATCTATCTATCTATCTATCTATCTATCTATCTATCTATCTATCTATCTATCTATTACAATCTACAAAAATGTCTATTTATCTATCTACCTATTTTAATCTGCTAAAAGATCTATCTATCTATCTATCTATCTATCTATCTATCTATCTATCTATCGAAATCGACAAAAATATCTATCTCAATCTACAAAAATATCCATTGATCTATCTCAATCAACAAAATATCTATCTATTTCAATCTACAAAAACGTCTATTGATCTATCTACCTATTTTCATCTGCTAAATGTCTATCTATCTATCTATCTATCTATCTATCTATCTATCTACAAAAACGTCTATTGATCTATCTACCTATTTTCATCTGCTAAATATCTATCTATCTATCTATCTATCTATCTATACGCACTCACACCCTGATTGAGCACTCTGGAAGAATGGTAGACTTTGAAAAACAGTAGCTACTCTGGCATTTACGCATCGTTCATTCAGCAATGAATGAGAACATTCTGAGCTACTGGGCTGAGCGCTAAAAGTCTGCCTCCTTCTACCGAGTGCCAGTAGCTCAGAGGTAGAATCGCCGACTGACGCCAATTCGGACGGGTTTCAATCCTGGGTAAAAAGCAATCGGCAGTCTAACCATACTGATTAGCTGTGATAGGGCGAAACAGATCTGTCTGCGGATGACTATATATATATATATATATATATATATATATATATATATATATATCAACCTACATAAATATCTATCTGTCTCTATCTATCTCAAACTACAAAAATATCTATCTATCTATCTAATATATATATATAATATGTGTATACATTGTGTATAACATGCTAAAGTCTGCCTTCCTCTACCGAACTCCCATAGGTCAGAGGTAGAATCGCCGGCTGATGTCGGATGTCTAACCGTACTGGTGAGCTGTCATACAGCAAAACAGACCTGTCTGCGGATGACACACACACACACACACATATATATATATATATTTGTATATTCGCATATATCCGTTAACCAGTCTGTCTATATATATATATATATATATATATATATATATATATATATATCACTCTTCGTATCACTACATCTCCTTTTTTTCTACCTCCCTGTTCATTTATTTATTTATCTATCTATCTATCTAGCTAGCTAGCTAGCTAGATAGATAGATAGATAGATAGACGGAATCTTGGAATCTATCCGTCTCCATGTCTCACTAATACACTGTTTTTGACCTTTATTCCTATCTATGACTGCTTTTGGTACCTCAGCGTGGTGGAAGGGTTAGCAGACTTGTCTTGCTATAACCTATTACAACTCATTTGTGAGTTTGATCCTCACTGGGTTCTCTGTACTTTCGGCCTTTTGCCACATTTAAGCGGCGTCTAGAAAATCAACTATGCTTATTTTCGCATCTATACAACTACCTTTTTACCTTACTTTTTATCTATCTATCTATCTATCTATCTATCTATCTATCTATCTATCTATCTATCTATCTATCTATCTATGTCTGTTCATTATCTATCTATCTGTCTATATATCGATCTATCTATGTCGGTTCATTATCTATCTATCTATCTATCTATCTATCTATCTATGTCTGTCATTATCTATCTATCTATCTATCTATCTATCTATCTATCTATCTATCTATCTATCTATCTATCTATCTATCTATCTATCTATCTATCTATCTATCTATCTACACATTTTTATTTCTTTTGATGTATCCAAATTAGATTCAGTTCATCTCTTTTCTATTTCAATTATTCTCCTGATCTTTTCTATTATCTCTTTTGCTCTCTTTTCACTTTTTTCTATAATCTCCGATTTTTTCTGTTAGTTTACTTCTTAACGTTTTCTCTCTTTTTTATTCGTTACCATGCATACCACGCCCTGAATTCTTTGTCTTCCTTCCAATGAAATTCATCGCTCTTTCTCTTGAAACAATAAATAATAATGGCCCACATTATCCCAATTTGCTTTACTTAGAAGCAATTTTATAACCACGATATCCTTTCAAAAATAATCATTAGCAAATGTTTAGTCCAATGATTAATGCCATGTTTTTGGTTCTAAAAATGTCGCGCCCATTTGGTCATCATTAACGACATCAGAATCTTTATTTGTCTCACTTTATTTTGTATCCTTTTCTTTTTATTCCCGTTTTTTTTTTATTATTATTATTATCATGTTTTTCTAATGAGCAGCAAGTGAATAGAAGGCGAGAATCATTTAGTCAAAAAATGGAAAACTTGGAAATAATCTTGCCCACAGTTCTTTGGAATGACATGCCAGAAAGAATGAACAAAACAAGCAATGTACTGCAGTCAAAGGATCTGAGCATCATTGTCGCCACGAGTCTATAAAAACCTCTCTTCAGGAAGCCACAGACAAATTTAGTAAATATGAATTCAAAGCCAGAAGCATATGATTACAGATTACAGTAATGGGTAAAAACGGGGGAAAATGCCTGAGTTTAATAAACATGACTGATTAGCAGAAAAAGTACTTCTAAATAAAACCAAAACATTCAACGTGGAAACTTTCCTCCATATTCTGGATACTCTAATCTTTGAATTGACAAAACGTTCAGGGACTTATTCACAGAATGAATATCTGTTTTATTTCTTCAGATAATTGCAAACGAAGAGAAAAGGGCAAAAATCTGGCTAATACATATGGCAAATCCTACATTATGATAATTTTTTAAGATGTGAGCATCTGAAGCAATATATGGCTCATGATAAACACTGTGGAATCCTCACTTCACTTTACAAAAATTATTTCCGACAATTTGAACTCTTTACCCACGGATGCTGAAATTGCACTCAGAGTGTTCATGTGCATGATGATGGATCAACTGTACAAGATAACTTGCTTTTTCTAGATTAAAACAACGTCTTTTCATAATAAAACTTCTCAAAGTTTCTTAAAGAATATCAGGATTTGGACAAGTGGATTTGATCTACGACGCAGATATCAAGTTGGTTCTTGTTAATGACTGCGATAGTCTAAAATATCAAAATAAAATATCTCACAACTGCGAGCACAATGTATAGCACATTATCAAAATATTGGAAAAGATATGATGAAAATTTAAAAAGATTCTTTGGCTTGTTTTAAATCAAAATTGTTTAGATGAATACTTGCCACCTACAAGACTCTTTCCCTGATGTCCCGACCATATGAATTTACTCGTGCCAAAATCTAGCTCCTAACTTTATACAGTCAAAAGATTGAAATATAACCGGAAATTCTACTCTACAGTTTCTTTTCACGCACTTCCAGTTTGTAGAATTCTGTTATGTATACTTGCTTTTCTAGATAGCTACGAGCTTCAAAAGTTTAAATGAAACATCAATTGCCATCTTTTATCGCCTTGCGTCCCATGCATCTCTTTAAATCCCATCTACCTCCCTAAATACCTTCCAACTCTTATACTTCCAACAGTATAAACTGTACCCCGTTTCCTTTCTCGCTGTAGCACCCCTGGACCCAAAGAAACAGTCCTGTATTGCTTTGGGTGAAATGATTATATATAGAAAGAGAAAGAGGGGGCAGACAAACACCTTCTTTAGACTAGACATTGGGAGGAGATAAGTTAAATTATTTTACTTTGATTTATGATTCACACTTATCTTTTGTGACCCCAAGACATTATCCTCACACAGCTTTTTTTATAATTGTAAGCAGTGGAAGTATATATATATATATATATATATATATATATATATATATATATGCCTATCATAGGTTCAGACAGCCCACATCATATGTACATACGTAAATACGAGAAAAAATTGTTCAGAGAACAGAAATCGACAACCGTCCGCACGTTGATATCGCTACACTATTTGAATACACCAACCAAATGCGTATGTATGTACGCAACGGCACACATATGCATATATATATATATATATATATATATATATATATATATATACCAAGCCCCATACGGTTCGCATATATTTATGTTTGTGTGAGCCCCGGTGGGCGCGCGCGTGTGTGTGTGTTTGTGCGCACGTCAATGAGTGTACAAGTGTGTACATATGTCTACGTTTGTCACGACGACAAAATATCCTCCAAATTTTTCTCACACCTGTACAAAAATACACCAATATACGCAGCCCTACATATAGCCAATTTTTTAAAAATTATCAGTTTGTCTAACGATCGCAAGTGCGTGGAACCCAGGGTCACAAACTCACACCTATCTATATAAATATCTCAGTTCTATCACTAATATTGAGCCCTTTTAAATAAGTACCAGGCGTATATAATATACAAATAATATAATATATAGAACAAATTGCATATATATATATATATATATATATATATACATATATTTCAGCATCGTCAATAAATTTTCCAATGATGACATAGGTGTTCATAGTTGGAATAATAATTATCTTGAATAGAGAAAGATTATCTTCTACCAAGTGTTCCAAGAGATGGGACTTAAGATAAATCTTTCCAAAACAGAATTTATGATCTGGAATTGATATATAGGTGATGGCATATACCCTTAGTCCATTATAAAACTTCAAAATACCGAATTAGTAAACACTAAATACCTCGGCGTAGGGATCAGCGATGACAAATAAGTGTGGAAGAAAAAGAGATTAACATAGAATTTGCTGCTCCAGAGTTACCTTCGCCCAACATGCGAAACCAAAGTTTTAACCCGTAAACTTGAGTCGTATTCTTAAATTGCTTCGTCAGATTGGGACATTTATACGGATACCATTCATGGCGCTCAACACGCACAGAAATATTTAAACCCTCAGCTGTATATAACAGCTTCTAAAGATAAATGGTGAACAAAAGATCTTTAGCGAGTAAATTTAAAGGGCCTTCGCAATGTTGTTCCTTCTTTGAACATTGAGGACTGGCGTTACAGAGCCACAATTAACGAACTGTCCCAAATAACAGATAGTATATCACTTGACGATGCCAACAACAGCTACAAATAAAATGGATATCACATGGAACTCGAAGAGAAAATAAGGACGTAATGAAGATGTGAATATTCCACTTTACTTCAAACAGAAATTTCGAACTGAAATCTCTACCAAAACGGAAAGAGCTATAACAACTACTATTTGGAAAATACTTTCTCTCTAAAGCAAACTTACATTATACGATGATATATTTATTACCAGCTGTATAGCCCGCCGTTGCTCGGGTGTAATGAAAGCTTTAAAACTAACCCATGTTCCTGGAGCTCAGACAATTTGGACGTTGGCACGAAAGACTAAAAAGCAATAGTTGTTTCCAGTTAAAGCGAAACCGTAGACTGAAAGAAAAGTGAATAGATTAAGTCAAATTTTGATTTCCTGGTATCGATATCAAATAAGTTTTTTTGGTCGTAAACTGAATTTTGAAAGCTAAATAAGTCCTTTGAGTTAATGGTATCATGGCTGAGACTAAGTACTACAATCATGCCTATTTAGAGCCAAAACCAAAGCATAAAACTAAAATAGAAGGTCTGAAAAAAATAGACATACAGGCAGATAAACAGACACACACACAAACATCTTACCTTATATATATATATATATATATATATATATATATATATATATATATATATATTATCGATTTTCTGCACTATTGTAAGAACTGCAACCTTGAAACTTCTGAATATCGTTTCTTATGTCTTTGTCTATGAGTGTATCAAATTTGATTAAAATCAGTCCACTCCTTCTATAACCCGATTTTTTCGATTATCGATTTTAAATATTTATCGGGGGGTACCTCGACACAAATCCTAGCTAAGAACACTCGCAGACACTTATAGTACAACTGTGTAAATTTTCAAGAACATCGGTTCAGCCGTTTCACAGTCTATAGATAACGGACACACACACACACACACACACACACACACACACACACACACACACACACACACACACACACAAGCGTTTTATGACATGGAGTGTTCAAATAAAAAGAAATTACAGCAACAGCAGTCAAAGCAAACATCTGCCAATGCAATACCGACATCATTTTAGCAATTAGCAAGAGATGATCATTAAAATGAGAATAACGCCAAAAATATAACCACTTTTTTGGTGGGGTGGCTTTTGAATAATAAATATTGTATTTATATTATAAATAATAATATTTTGGTGGAAAAAATAGTGCGTTCAGAAAAAGTAATGACGTAAAGCGATCTAGGAAAAGTAATTCCGCGTTTGGCATGTGAAAAGTATGAAAACTATTGGTAAAAACAAAAAGAAAAAATAACCCAGAACTTTATAACGAACCGGATCGAACCCAAAATCTATTCAGTTCATTTCAGTCATGATGACCAAGCATTCCTGGAAGTTTTATCTGAATCTATCCAGCGGATCTTCAGATGTCTTGATCAAAGACAGACAAGACACAAACAAAAAGAAAAAAACGAGACCGAATGCAATACCTCCGCCTTAAGGCGGTGGTAATAAAATAGAGGAAAATTCATAATAAATAATAATCATTATGAAGAATATTTGGTCAATTTTTGTTTTAGGACCCGAACACATTTTCCCCTTAAAATTTATCCAAAATAGCATTATTTCTGTGCAAATGTGTATGCTGAACTCAAATCAACAATTAGTTATTGAATAAATTTACCTTTATTGACCTTAACGACCAGAAAATAATCGAATTTCATCTCGCACTTTTTGTCTCCCGTAACTCTCACGAAGTTATGTAATTAACTGCAGAATGACTTTCGGCGTAGGCAACAAATTTCTGCCTATTTACTTCCTTTACTGAAATTTCCGGCTATTTACTTCCTGTAATGAAAGTAATACGCGTAGAAAAAATCGCGTATTACTTTCATTACAGGAAGTAAATAGCCGGAAATTTCAGTAAAGGAAGTAAATAGGCCGAAAGTCATTTTGTAGTTAATTACATGACTTCGTGAGAGTTACGGGAGACAAAAAGTGCGAGATGAAATTCGATTTTTTTCTGGTATACTGGCAGTAAACCGTCTGCACACGGACTGGAAATGAGTTTAGCAAATATTCAAAAATAGAAAGGGGTGCCAGACACAGATGTGTCTTCTCGCCAAATTTATTCAATTTATGCAGTGAGGCAACTTTTTCTTATTTGCGGCGATGTAATATACACAGATGATACAATGCTGATAGCAGACACAGATAGTAAATTACAAGAGCGAAAACAAGCCCAGAGGAAGGACTAAACACAAACTAAAAAAATGAATGCATGGTTAAAAAACAAGGAGCCTAAAATGCTAATTTCAGGTCGGTAATACTAAAATCAAGTAGGTACAGAAATTTAAATATCTGGAAAGTGGACGGAAATTATGACACTGGGATCCGAAGGCGTATTAGAAAGACCAATGACGTATTCCAAACGATGATCAGAGTACTGAGAGAGAGACTGAAAATGTTCTTGTAAACAAAGAAAAAAATACTGAACTGTTATGTAATGTCTCTATATATGGAGCACTATGATTGCCTACATCCTGAAAGGACAGGGTACAACAATAAAAGAAGATTTGATTAGCAGTTAACTTTCATCAGATCTTAATTGAAATACATAGATGTATCCGAAGGTTCTATGCTAACAGTTTCTTCTCTAGCACTTCTCCTTTGTGGAATTCACTTCAATCTTTGGTGTTTCCTTCCTTCTTTATTCCAGTTATTTCAGTGTTCTCGTTCTTTAACACTCTATTCTTTCCCACTCAGTGATCTCTTGTGTTTTAGTGGCTATATTGCCTTCTTTGAAATTAAATGGAGTAAAAAAATATAGATATAATGATCTTTTAAAATACATGTGGTTTTCGTTCGAAATCTATTCGCAATATTTTAGCATTAGGTTGTCCCAAAAGTTCGTAAACACTTGCAAAAAATTGAAATTTTACTCGCCAAGTAATCTAAGGTTACCAGAAAACACTTGCAACAAATTGAAATTTTACTCGCAAAAACAATAAAAATTATTGCTCAAAATAAAGACCATCATTTCCTAAGACTTTCTGCCATCGATCTGGTCAAAGTACCATTCAACCAGCTTAGAATCAAAGACTTCTTGACACGCTTCCTCGACTTCACTAAACGAGTCGAATCGGCGGCCCATCAGAAAGTGATGCATTGAGTGGAAAAGGCCGTAATCTGATGGAGCATAGTCAGGACTGTAGGCTGGATGTGGTAAAACCTCAACGCCGTCCAATTCTTGAAACTTGTCTTTGGTCTTCCTGGCGGTGTGTGGCTTTGTATTGCCTGCTGCATCAAAGCTCGTTTTGGGTTGATCAGAGCCGGGCACTTTTGCTTCAACTTTTCGTAGACGCGCTCACGTTGCTGACAGTAAAGTTCGACACTGATGGCACGACCATTCGTAACCAACTCAAAATGCACGATTCCTTCAAAGTTTCACCAAACGCACAACATGAATCGATCTTGTTTTGGAACCGACAGTGTCTCTTTCCGAACCCATCGCTTGTCTCGATTGTGCTGGACCAGATAGACCCATTTCGCAAGTGTTTACGAACATTTGTGACAACCTAATATTTAAATGTTTTGGTTTATACCGAGATAAAGCAGTGCACGAAAAAAAAGATTAGAAAGATCTTGAAATGGATATTTCAAACAAGGTTTGCTTGATTTTCACTGCCTTTCAAAGGAAACAAATACATAGAATTTAGAAGCCAGAAAAAACAGGATTTTCTTATCAAGATGAAGTTAAAATACAGTCGTTTAGAAATCTGATTTATCAGCCAACTGAAAATTCTTACTGTACTATGGAATCCATTTTTAAAAAAGATATTGTCTAAACTACTGATTCAATCAAACAATCTTAACGTCTAAATTTGATTTATTGTAAAATTTCTTCAGGAGTACCGGGTGTACGTTGTATACGCGGGTAGTTTGGTGGATAGTGGTTTGTATTTAGATAACCAGAGGGCCGTGCTATAAATCGAGTCATGTTCATTATATTTACTTGCGCGCAAATACACTTGACGTTGCAATGAATCTGTCTCGTCTCCCTCTAGCTATGGGTTAATTAGTAGAACTTGTATCAGTAAAAATCTTTTTCACTGCCAATAATATTTAAATATAAATGGTGAATACCGGAAACGATATGCTCATCATAAAAAAGAATCAAAACAAGAGACCTCATAGTCTCCAATAACCCTTCAACCACACTACTATATCTTCTACAGAAAAGAAATGTAGAGTATCAATTTACATAACTGTTCAGAGTTTGTATCGCTGATACTAATAATAAACCTACTACATATATTGGTTTTACTACAACCATAACTTTCTATAAACTTACCTTTCATCTTTCTGATCATAGAACAATTAAACAATATTTCTCAGAAAAACATAGCCACGTATATATTATTAGACAGATTTTCATTGATAACAGAATAATACTCACACATCAGTCAGTTAAGTGACGTGCGTGATACACGCTTGGGCGATCATGTCTCTTTCAAGACATGACTGACTGGGCAGAAGATTATCCCGCAGTAGGTTGCCATTGCTTTCTGCGGTAGACTGGTTGCCGACCAAGGCTATAGAACCCAATCTGTCCTGTTATTTAACACATAACTGGAGGGAAGAGACGGATTAATACTTTTTCCAGGGGTATTTGCGCGTAAGTGAATGCAATGAATTCAGCTGGAATTCGAACTCGGCTCCCCTCACACATACACGCAGTAAAAGAAAAACTTCAGATACTGGAGGCCATCTACATTGAATCAAAGTAACCAACACACAATAAAATCACATTTCAGTCGAGTTATAACACTTTACGTTGGATTTATACATATGATTCTGTGGTTAATATTCCAGTATGAAGGCATTATTAGTTTACGACCTGCGTCTTATGTTTGTGACAGTTATCATCGCATAGCATTGTTTTATGTCAATACAAAAGAATATCATCTTTGATGGTTGATGTATTTATGTTAACGACCCTGCAGCCATTCTGAAGATGACTCATGTGAGCCGAAAGCTTAGAACCAGCGTAATGGAAAAAAAACCTCTCCAAATGTTAGACAATTTTTGTCTTTATTTTCACCAGAAATTACCAAAATACGATGTTTAGAACGACTCATGATTAAACATAATAGACAATATATCTTTAGATAATTATCTCCTGACTCAATACAATATATATATATATATATATATATATATATATATATATATATATTAGTCATCCACATACAAGCCTGTTTCGCTGAATCACAGCTCATCAGTGTGGCTAGACATATCCACTTGCTTCTGGCCGGGATCGAAAACTAGACCGATTTGGTGTCATCAAATAGGTCGAGTTTTCGATCCCGGCCAGAAGCAAGTGGATATTTGGTATATATATATATAAGCCGAGTATATATATATATATATATATATATATATATATATATATGTCAAGTTTTCGATCCCTGCCAGAAGCAAGTGGATATTTGGTATATATATATATATATGTCATGTTTTCGATCCCGGCCAGAAGCAAGTGGATATTTGGTATATATATATGCGTTGCTGGACCCTTTAACCCCTTCTCAGAAATACAATATGAAACTTCAAACCTAACCATGATTCACACTTGCGTCTCGGCGATTATTTTACACAACAATCACTATTTTAGGTTATAACAGCGTGTCACAACAGCCACACAGTCTTTGCTGCTCTTAATAAATGTAACTGAATCCTCGAAGAACCAAAGTCTCTGTTTTTTAAGAGAATGGGACTCTGCGTAGTCTCTAACAAATTTGGATCTGATAAAGCTGAATCAGTCAGTTAAGTGCCATACGTGAAACACGCTTGGGCGATCATGTCTTTTTCGAGACATGACTGACTGGGAAGACTGACTGGGCAGAAGATTATCCCGCAGTAGGTTGCCATTGCTTTCTGCGGTAGACTGGTTGCCGACCAAGGCTATAGAACCCAATCTGTCCTGCTATTTAATCCATAACTGGAAGGAAGAGACGGATTAATACCTTTCCCAAGGATATTTGTGCATAAGTGAATGCAATAGATTCAACTGGAATTCGAACTCGGCTCCCAGGTTTCTCGTTCCGAGCCGATATCCACTGTACCACAACGCACAAGCTGAATACTTTTCCCGTAAATTCTTCTAAAGCTCTACTTTTGACTCATCTGGAGTATTCCTACATAACTTCTCACTTAGAACAGAGTCTTCTTTTGAGTGATATGAATATAATCTCTTCTAGGGTATCTGCTACAATCTCTAACCTAGATCCCCACAAAGCATATGGACCCGATGGCATCCTATTAATAGTCATTAAGAAGCGTGCTTTCTAAACTGTATAATAAAAACCCCACTGCCTCCTGCTTTCCTGCCTGATGGAAATCATCATCTGTTGTTCCAGTTTTTAAGAACTCAGGTCAACCGTCCGACCCTTCCAACTATCGGCCAATTAGCCTTCTATCTCTTTTTGGCAAACTGCTAGCGGCCATAATCAATGCTGAATTGCTTCATTATCTCTCATCGCAGAAGCCTTTCTGACACAAGCTATATGGATTTTTCCAGGACTACTGCTGATTGACTGACGATAATTTCGAAAAAGACTATTATGTACTAAGGAAAACCGTGAAACCTGAGCTGTAGCGTTGGACGCCTCGAAAGTCTATAGCAGAGTATGGAATACAGGTCTTGTACACAAGATGAAAAAGCCACACATTTTTTAATTGATAACGTGTTTCTCATCAAATCGTGAAATGGTAAGTTACCAGGAGGACCAGTCGTCTAGATCCTTCCGTACTAACGCGGGTATCCCTAAGGCATTTATCCTTGGTCCTAAGCTGCTTTTAATTTTCATTAAGGATATCCGCTATTAAATTGGCATCTACACTGACGACACAACCTATTTACTCCTACCTTATCAGGCTTACGGCCTATCACGTTGAATACACAGGTTCTTGCTCGATCACCGAGGGTAAGCAACGTTGAGCCTGGTCAGTACTTAAATAGTGTGTGTGTGTGTGTGTTTGTGTGTGTGTATGTGCGTGTGTGCTATGGTTAAGATTTTATATAATTTTTCATAACATCTCATCAGTTGTTTTTCTTCTCAGTACGTAAATTATATAAAAGTTTTCCGAATGCGTCATTTATCTTTCGACTATACTTTAAGCTGTTATCAAGAATGAATTTTGTTTTACTTTTTGTGGTGCAGTGGATATCGGCTCGGAACGAGAAATCGGGAAGCCGCATTCAAATTCCAGTTGAATTCCTTGCATTCACTTATGCACAAATACCCTTGGGAAAGGTATTAATTCGTCTCTTCCTTCCAGTTATGGGTGAAATAACAGGACAGATTGGGTTCTATAGCCTTGGCAGGCAACCAGTCTACCACAGAAGCAATGGCAACCTACTGTGTGATAATCTTCTGCCCAGTCAGTCATGTCTCTTTCGAGACATGATCGCCCAAGCGTGTTTCACATAAGGCACTTAACTGACTGACTGACTGAATATTAGCAGTATAGCCCGGCGTTGCTCGGGTGTAATGAAAGCTTATATATATATATTACCGATTTTCTGCACTATTGTAAGAACTGCAACTTCTGAATATAGTTTCTTATGTCTTTGTTTATGAGTGTATGAAATTTGATTAAAATTGGATCATTCCTTCTATAAGCCGATTTTTTCGATTATTGATTTTCGATATTTATCGACACAAAATCTAGCTAAGAACACTAGCAGAATCTTATAGTACAACTGCGTAAATATTCAAGAAAATCGGTTTAGCCGTTTCGGAGTCTATAGGTAACGGACATAACACACACACAGACACACACACACATACATACACACACAGACAAAGTTCCATTAATAAATAAGTTTAGATATAGATTGTTTTATCAATGTATGTAGAGTTACAGGAATATTTTCTAAACACAGTCAGCACACTGAGTTCATTTTCATAGCTGATATATTTTTTTCTTTTTATTAATTATGCTTCAATTATTTTTAGCCGTTTTTAAACGTTGATGAGGCTATTATATTTCTATTATCGACGAGTCTTTTAGAAACAGAGTTTGGTTGGTCTCCATGTGTATTTCAATGACGCTTTATAGAGCTATGGTCAGAGAGACGTAACGTGAGTTTTTGGTGAAATATGTAGTAGTATATTCAATATATTTTATGTAGTAGTATATTCAATATATTATTCCATATTTAAGAATATGGAATAATCGCAGTCCATTAAGGGTATGTAAATTAGTAAATAATGTTGGTTATCTGTAATTTAAATCATACAGTTAAATTATTAATTTTAACAATTTAATGTATATGAAGATGATTTTAACTCGGATGTGATTATACAAAGAATTGTGATTTAAACTTCTATTTTTCTCTCTGGGCTCTAGAATCAAGTTTAGAATTACTAGTGAGTCATAAAACGTAGGGTTGGTGACTCCCTTTTTATACTCCATATAGTTTACATTTTTAAGAAAGGGTTCAATTGCTGTGAGGAATATTTGTACTGCTTATGGAAATAAATCTTAGGTGTCGATAAGTGCTAACAATGACTTACTCAGTGTTGATCGGGTATTCATACTCTCAATAATTTCCCTCTTTGTAAGACTATTGACATAGAAACTTCCCTTGCCATAAATAACGAAAATCACAAGAGAAAAGGATAGGAAACGGCTTTGATCTGATGATTGCCCTAAATCGTGAAACTGGCAATAATCATGTTGTGTGGAATGATCTCTCTATCTAAAATATTGAGCAACATTCCCTTATCAAAATAGCATTTATTTACAATAATTTACAATGTAATTTACAATTTACAATGCATTTATTTACAATTTGCCCGTCCATTGAGCACTCTGGAGAAATGTTATTTAAGTATCATTATTCAGCAATGAATTGAACAATCTTGCCGATTGGCGTTGGTTTACGTAGTGTATATAACACGCTAAAATCTACATTCATACGCCGTGCCCTGATAGCTTAGATATAGAAATTGCAACTGATGTCAAATAGACCTTGTTTCAATCGCGGCTGGACACAATCGGATATCTAGCTGTACCGATGAGGAGTGATGCAGAGAAACAGGACTGTCTACGGATGACTTTAGAAGTAGTACAAACTAGTTGGTTAGACTTCTACCATTTATAGTGACATACTTTGTTAAAAGTGTTTGATACTTAGTAGAGCTTTATATATAGTAACATTTCTATTACAAATGTTTATAATAAAAACATAGATTACTGCAACAAATGAGCCGTTGTGTTTCGGTGATAATTCGTGTGCACCTCGTCAAGCAGTAATATATTTTTCTGTTAGGAATCATTATATATATAGAAAGTTCAATATACAGTTGTTATCATATTCAGATAATTAAGTCTGGGGGAATTTCAGAGGATTTGTATCAATTAACCAACAGAATGTGCAGGTTTCATTGAAAATGAATGACTAGGTATTATCATTAAGTTTTTATATATTTTTTCGTATTTTTTATATAATAGAATTAAAGATAACACTAATTTCCAATAAAAACTAGCATAAAAGAGAGATTTCTGCTTAAATACACAACATGTGTGTGTATGTGTGTGTGTGTGTGTGTGTGTGTGTAAAAATGGTCACTAAGGTTCAAACCAAACATGGTTAAACGCAACCATCAATGGCATAAATATTGCTTTCAAGCAAGAAACAAAATGTCACCGACTGGTGCAAAACTCCGTAGGCTCATTTTTAATTACATACCCTCTATTGCTAACATCAAGCACTTTAATACGTAATATAATATAGCATACCTCAAAATTATATTATTGTCATATATATATATAAATATATATATATATATATATATATATATATATATATTTTCTAAACATATACTGTTGAATATAAGAGACAATGAATGTCTATTATGCTTAATCATGAGCCGTTCTAAACGTCGTATTTTGGCTTTAATTTCAGTTGAAAATAAGGACAAACATTCTCCAACGTTTGGATATTTTTTTTTAATTTGGTTCTAAACTTTCGGCTCACATGAGCCATCTTTATGTCAACACAAAATAAAATCGTCGGTGATCGTTGATGTTATTGTATTACCGTCTTAATAACCTCTCTGAATATGGCCCATGTGAGCCGAAAGCTTAGAACCAAATTAACAAATAATTATCCAAATGTTGGATAATTTTTGTCTTAATTTTCAACTGAAATTATAGCCAAAATACGACGTTTAGAATGGCTCATGATCAAACATAATAGACATTCATTGTCTCTTATATTAGAAGTATATGTTTAGAAAATTATTTACTGCCTCGATACACTATATATATATATATATATATATATATATATATATATATGTGTGTGTGTGTGTGTGTCTGTGTGTGTGTGTGTGTGTGTGTGTGTGTGTTAGAATAAAGTTTAAGAAAAAAAACTTCTAAACCATAAACTCCTAAACCATATGCTCATATCAAATGTATTATGAAAGAACAGAAATTATGACTGTTTAAAAGTTTTAAAAATTGCGCGTTCAAACGTTCAAAAGTTCCCCGTTACGTGAGCGTTCAAAAAATCCTGTTACGTGAGTGTTATTTAAAAAAAAAACAAAAAAACAAAAAACGTTAAAATCAGTTATTGCAAGTCGCCTAATGACACCACATGGTGGAAGCCTAGTTCGCTAGTAACTCGTTTACAAATGAAGAATATACATATATTAATGAGTTAATTAGGCACTTACTATCCGATTGAGCACTCGAGAGAGGGAAACTTTAAAAACAGTAACCACTTCTACCATTTACCCATTACTCTAATCATGAATAAAATTCCAACGCTTGCTGGCGTGTATATACATCGCGTATATATAACATGCTAAAATTTTGTCCTCTCTGTATCTCTCACTAATAACAATTCGGTCGAGTTTCAATCCCGGCTAGAAGCAAGCTGATGTCTAATGACACGAATGAGCGAAACAGGCTTATACGCGGATGACTAGGTATATCTTAATATACAGATAGGTGTCTGTATGCATACAAACGTTCACTTTGTCATGTTTTGTCGATCTAACCGCGTCATAAGGAAATTAGATTTTATTTTAAGAAAATTTATTTAAGCAAGACAAAATCTGATCATATTTGATATTTTGATAATTTCATGACAATATATATATTTATAACGCTTTTAAAATTATAGAATTATCAATATATATATATATAAGAAAGATTAAGGTAGACACGTTATTTCATGGTGAATCGGAAGTGTAAGCCTGTTTCAGGCGAACCATCATCAGCTTCTATTTTTATTTTACAAAGGACTTTACACGAATTTGTGTAAAATCCTTTGTAAAATGTTATTTGGAATGATTTATTGATTGATTTTATTTTCTACATCTCATTAACCCTTTTTAAACCCAAGAAACATTTTTATATTGATATAATTTTTGGGAATAAGTCTTACTAATTTATCCAAAGCTGAGGGGAGAATTTGTGCATTCTTGCCTTTACCGAGGGTTTTTGCAATTAAATGAATATAACCATCCCAACCGGAATTAGAACTCAGAACCATTAAATCTCTGATTCAGTGCCATTACCCATTATACCACCACCACATCTAAGCTTACAGGATGTGGTATTCCCGAACGGTCATTCATGAAGATGCTAACCAGACTCGCCGTTGTCATTCAGTGATTATACGGGAACAGGTGTTTTAATGCGATATAGCCGTAAAAGTCTGTTTTTTGTTCCGAAAAGGGCATATGCATGGCATATTTTAAAAAAATGAGCTTGGACAATGGTGTTTCAGACCGCTTGAAAGCCCTATGTTAGCTGATACTTGCTAGAGACATTTTTCAACATTTCTCTACTTAATCTTGTTTCCAGATCAGCATCAATTGTTGTCTCCTTATTTTTAATCTTGTGTGTGTGAATCTCCTATTCAACTGATATGTTAGCTTTGGGAAAACATGGCCCTATTCTTTGGGAACCAATTGTTTGGTATTGGTGATGCGAAATTTTGCGAAATATCCTTGAATGAAACGTCATTTTGAATGTGACTGTTACACAATACGCAATCTCACTCATCAATACGGCATATTCGTTTCTCGGGATATCGAAAATGACCGATTATTAACCGGAAAGACCTCGTAAATATATGCATTCATAAGCGGTTATTCTTTTTACTTCCGTGGCAGTAAATGCATCTTTTTTCCTAATTTCACAGTCTGTATGACTCTAGCTGTTAGTATCGATCGATAGTCGTTTGTTCCTTTCTATATCGGTGAGAGCAATCTTTCGTTTGTTGAACTTTAGCTTCGATTGTTCGTGTTATCTATGAATAAATTCATCCACTTTCTTCCTCTTTACTTTAGTACCATTAAACTCCCCTGTATTGTGTAAGATCACAGCTTCATAACGCCTATGTGTTGATATTTTCGGTTCTGTCTCAAGCAATTCTTTTTACAGGAAGATTTTGGATGGTTGGTTTGTTCAGCGGCATATCAACATTTATTTAATGCCGAAATTTAAATATTTCTAAAGCGATTTTATGGCTTTAAGTAATTATATTTTGAACGCAATTATATGCCTTCTAATGCATATAAAATGTACTGTTGTTCGTTTTGCTTTGAATATGAATTATTAGTAATTTTACTATGAATGACTACTGTTGCTTGGTTGAATTTGTTTAACAGTATATCAACCCCTATTGGTTATTTAATCTGAGACTCTCCCCAACAAATTTGTATTGGGTTGATTAGAGTTGGCCTTTTTTGAGATGCCGTGCCTTCTCAACCACAATTAGACTCATCCAGCTCTTTCCGTTTCCTCTGCACTGTCCTCAGATTGAAGTCCAAACAATCAGAAATGTTCGTATTGAAGATTCCGGCGCGAATTCGAAGCGGTACACTGTCGTTTGTTAAATCTTGGTGTAGTGATTTTTTTAATCGTTTCACCCCAAGCAAGGCGGTACCGTTACTGGTGTGCAGGGAACTACATAAAAGGAGAGTGAAAGTTTAAGCAGGAGAAGAGCGAAGAGAAAGACGAACCGGTTACAGGGGGTGTCAGAAAAAGGGCAAAGGAAGGATGGGAAAACCAGTGAGGATACAGTTGCGTGGGTAGAGTGACAAGGAAAAGAACAGGATACACTGGATGATAGAGAAAGGACGAGATAAGGACAGGAATTAAGTGGACAAGAAATAGGAATTGACATTGCATTTCAATTGTTGGAGATTGTAGCCGTCAGGAAAGCAAATATACAGAAGGCATTTACACGGGCGGAAGTGTGAGAAAGAAAGTTACTGAACTAGAAGTAGCTGCTTCATTTGGTTGATTCAACTGTAAAAGGGTGGGACCTTGTTGCCAGTCTAGTTGCTCGAGTAAATTCTGTGGAGGAGGTATCCGCGAGCTTAAGTTGTCGGAGCAAAGCCATGAACATATTTGCAGAATAGAGAGAGAGAGAAGCCACATTCTGTCGGTGAGAAAGTGGCTAGAGATTACAGATTCCTTTGGAGCCTGTCGAGAACCCTGAGATGAATGGCAGAGGTGTCTGACCAGTTATGACAAGAAATGCGTAATAGTGCTATTTTTCTTAAAGATGGTGCTCAACTAATTTTACTATACCAAACATTCGAAAAAATCAAAAACATTTAAGGTGCATGCGCGTTATTCAAAATATAAAGTAGCGACAATTTACCCATCTCATGCTGTAATTTATTGTCATACCCAGGACGAGTTTCCATTTTAAATTTAGAGTTGTTCTTCTCATCTGGTTGCCAATCAAGCCGAGTTATTTTAGCCATCGCTAGGTCGGGAGCAGAGAAGATAGCTTAATACCGCTTCGGGAATTTGTGCCTAAAAAACTTGAAACCAACCTGGCCGGTATTTAAACTCCCTACGCCGGTTTTAATTTCTGCACCGATATATATGCATATTGTATATATCAGAGCTGCAAAAGTTCAGAGCCTTTTCCTGGAAGACCTAAGCAGATCGATTTTCATAGCACAGATCAAAGAACCAGGTGCAAACAAATGCGAACAATCAGTTTAATGAGTCACGTAACAAAATTCATCATCCAAATTCTGATAAATAGTGATCTCAGCCAAATCAGACCAGATATAAAACAGAAACAGTGCGGTTTTGTCAAGGACACTGAAACAAGGAACGCGATTTTTATGTTTAGAATGCAGTTAGGACGCGTTCCTGGGTTCTATAGACGACGCAAAAGCATTCGACAAAGTACGCCACAGAGACCGGATGGAGACGCTGGACAAACATGATGTATTTGAGAAATAACCTATACTGGTAACAGACTGCCTGCATAAAGACAGGAAACGAGTTCTTCATATATACAAGGATAGAAATGAGTGTAAGACATTGATGAGACTTCTCACTAAATCTTTTTAACCAATACAGTGAAACAATACTGAAAGCGTAGAAATTCTACATGGATTCGTCATTTGTGGCCGCAGCCTGAACAATATAAGATATCTAGATTATTCAGTGCTGATAGTAGTCACGGAAAGGAAACTACAAGACCTCCTACAGGAAGTATTAACACAAAGTGGAAAGAAAGGACTACATATGAAATACAAGAAAACTGAATGCATGGTAATCAGTACAAACAATAGTCCAAAATGCCAAATGCAAGCAGAGAAGACTAAAAAAAAAGCAGGTACAGTGATTGAAATCCCTTGGTGTCCTAACAGAGGACGGAAAGTGCAACACTGCGATCCGAAGGTGGAATGGTATGGTCAAGGATGCATTCCAGAAGCTGTACAGTGTAGTGATATACAAAAAGATTTCGCTGGAAACAAAGAAAAGTGAACTGAATTATTATGATATGCATATCCTTCAATATGGCAGTGAATGCTGGACTACATCATCAAAGTTGAATGAAAGAATTGAAGTAACAGAAATGTGGTTCTACAGAAGGATGCTTAGGATAACGTGTGAAGAACGACGAAGTTTGGAGAGGATGGTCACAAAAAGAAAACTGATACTTAACATCAGGAAAAGACAACCGAAGTTTTTGGTACATGTACTGAGGAAAGAGGGCTTGGAGAATCTGATACTCACGGTATGGGTAGAAGGAAGGAGAGAAAAAAGAAAGCAATGCGTGACAAATTTGATGGACTTTAGCTAAGATAGATATGTTCATCATATTCTGGAAGTGAGACAATTAGCAGCATCTAAAGCAGAACAACGGGTCACAGCACGAAAGTTAAAAAACTGGGACTAATACGAACTGGACGACAACAACCAATCAAAAGACAGAATTGTGGCGCGAAAGAAGAGTGACAATGAGGAAAAATAAATTTTAGTTAGATTTTTTTTTTAATCATATCACCTCGAGCAAGGCGGTGACGCCACTAATGTGTAGGGGGCTACATAAGAGTGAAGAGATTGGAAAAGAGAAAACCGGAAACCGCATCCTAAACAGGAAACAAGGGATGAGCCTCTTCACCTGTTCAATAGTCGTGGGTGGAGTGTGAACCGGGCGATAGTTTAGTCTTTCTACTCCAATTGAAAAAAAAAACAAAACAAAGTGAGAAGATTAGAAAAGAGAAAACCGGAAACCGCGTCCTAATCAGGAAACAACGGATGAACCTCTTCACCTGTTCAGTAGATGTGGGTGGAGTGTGAACCGGGCGATAGTTTAGTTTATCTACTCCTATTGAAAAAAAGAAAACAAAGTCAGAAGATTAGAAAAGAGAAAACCGGAAACCGCATCTTAAACATGAAACAACGGATGAACCTCTTCACCTGTTCAGTAGATGTGGGTGGAGTGTGAACCGGGCGATAGTTTAGTTTATCTACTCCTATTGAAAAAAAGAAAACAAAGTCAGAAGATTAGAAAAGAGAAAACCGGAAACCGCATCTTAAACAGGAAACAAGGGATGAGCCTTTTCACCTGTTCAATAGATGTGGGTGGAGTGTGAACCGGGCGATAGTTTAGTCTATCTACTCCAATTGAAAAAAAAAACAATGTGAGAAGATTAGAAAAGAGAAAACCGGAAACCGCATCCTAAACAGGAAACAAGGGATGAGCCTTTTCACCTGTTCAATAGATGTGGGTGGAGTGTGAACCGGGCGATAGTTTGCAGAGATAAAGTGAAACCTTACGGATGTCCTCAAAATCTATGTGAGAAAAAAATTCGCACAATGAGAACGATGTATTCCGATCACGAAAAAAGGTCAAAAATGACAATTCGGCGAAATATGTTCCTCGCCCCTGATGTAATAAAAACAAGTTTATCCTCAAAATATTCACTCCAGAATACGACTTCAGCAACAATGAACTTTACATGCTTCATATAAAGAAAAGTTCAGAAGAGACACAAGGTCAGAACCAAATAAAAGAAGAAATAAAAACCCAGACACAATTACAGTCAAGATATAATTCCCCACCCCCCCCCAAAAAAAAAGATTGAAAAGAAAAAAGTAAAGGAAAATAACTCACACGTAGATAAGTTCACATAACCAACTCTGTCATATTTGAGCGTTCATACATGAATTGTTATTCTCTATCTGTTCACTCAGCACTGTTAAATGCTATCACTAAATTTCCTTTAAAATATCTACCCAACTTTGGGTTACTTAGATGTTAAATTAATATTTTTTCTTATTAATAAAATTGTTAAATAAAGCGGTTGTCATGTTGTCTTGTTCATACAGCAGCTCTGTCCAATGCTTATTTTCTCTGCGTGTTACGACTCGAACTTGTAAATCCAATACTGGCCAAAGCGACGCAAGCCTGACTATCTTCGTCTAAATCCGTAACTATATATATATATATATATATATATATATATATATATATGAAATGATTTGTTTGAACATTATTTTTTATTGATACTCGTATTTAAGTAGATATTCTGTTTTTAATTAAACAGTTTAATTAAAAACAGAATATCTACTTAAATACGAGTATCGATAAATATAATGTTCAAACAAATCATTTCAAATTGTCGGTTGTTTTTAACCAAGTTTCGTTAATCTTCGTTAATTTCCGTTAGAGTGTCCATAAAGTCCGTGTGCACTTTGAAAAATTTATGACGTTTTTTGTATTTGCGATAGAAAGAATCTGCAAAAAATGTTATAATGTTTTATGTACTTAGTTTTAAGTATACTTAATGATACTAATGGGATTTCAGACATTATTGTATATCATTTGGCAAATGTTTTCGGTGAACTGCAAAATCGTATTAACCTTTGTATTGCTAATGATGGAGAACATGTGGAAACTTAAATAAAATTTCAATATAACCTCCAAAAATATAGATTTACTTCTTTCTAATCCTCTCTACAAATTATTTCCATCGAAATACAAAAAATAGTTATAATTCTTTAAAAGTTCCCATGAACTTTATGAACACCCTGTATATATCGCTCATTCTATAAGAGCACTCTAGCTATTGGGCTTGTATAATGATAGACGCTTGTGGCCCACAGGTAGAATCGCCTACTGACGCAAATTCGGTCGGGTTTCAATCCTGGGTCAAAAAGCAATCGGAGTCTAACAGTACTGATGAGCTGTGATACAGCGAAACAGATCTGTCTGCGGATGACTATAGTATATATATATATATAGGGTAGGTATGGATGGAATAATATTCCGTATCCAAAGAAACACTATTCTTAAAAAGTGCTCAATACAAAGTAGAGCTAATAATATTTATTCAGAAATTATGATATGAATATGTTATATCACTACAAAATAGCTACTTTTTAATGATATTATAACATATTTATGTTATAATTTAACAATATATATATATATATATATATATATATATATATATATATACGATTAAGATCAATGCGTAAAGAGAGAAAATGGTAAAATGAACCAGCAGAGCATAAAACAGAAAAATGATAGCTCACATATATCCAAATAAACACAATGATCGCAAAAAAATTGTCTTTTTGCTTGCATAGAGATGGTTGAAGCAATTTAAGGCAAATGGCTTCCAAAACCAACAAATGGTGTTTGGACCTGCCCACGTGCAGAATAGAAAATGAGTTTATCGTAAAACGTGAGGAGCATTACTCATTTTCCAAGAAGTGTTGTGCAAATGCTGAATCGTGTGCTGATTGCGACACTCGAGTGTGATTACGTAAATGTAATTTATTTTGAAACGTTTGCTCTATTCTTGTTTTCTATCTAAGACTCGTCTGCTTTACACTGACTTATAGATAAGTAAACTTTTATTATGATAGGGCTGACGGTTTTTAGAAAATGACGGTAAGAAAAAATGAAACGGGTGTTCTCTTTCTTTCTCTCTCTTTCTCTCTCTCAATCTCTCTCCATATATATATATATGTATATATATATATATATATATATATATATATATATTCCTTTAATATACACGCATATATATATATATATATATATATATATATATATATATATATATATATATTGTCATCCGCAGACAAATCTGTTTCGCCGTATCACAGCTCATCAGTACGGTATGCGTGTATATTAAAGGAATATTATTTTTGCACACACAAGCACACGTATATTTTCTCACATTCATTTGTCAAAAATTCGGAACGTGCGGAAATCAAATCTTTATATACATAGATAAGTAATTCGTTATAACGATTTGCCTTCGATATTCGATATTTTTCTCTATAAATATAACCAATTTTAAATAAGTCACACTCACACACACCCGCACACACACACACACACACACACACATATATATATATATATATATATGTTTATTATAAATTATATTTTAGAACATGTACAAATTTTTTAATATATATTTTTTATATATATCCACTAGAAATTGTACAATACATTTTGTTTCGACATTGGACTTCCAATGTCTCATCAGGTGGTGTGGAAAGGAATGGAAGACCTCTTTTCTTATATTTGGTAGTTGTGTGTCGGATGTTGGCGGGGGTTAGCGATAAGGGAATAAGTCTTGTAAATTGTCCTTAGAATTTTGAAGAAAGTGGGGTGGGTAGGGGATATAGTTGATTCATGAAAGTGTGTGTTATGACCGACTGGCTAGCCTTTATTTTTTGGTTTTATTAGAGGGGGAGAAAAGGAGGTGTAAAGGGTGGAAAAGGATGAGATTGGATCTATCTTTAATGTTTATTTGTACAACTATAGAATATTTTGTATTTAAGCACAGTTTTATAATTAATCTAATTTTGTATATTTAACCTTAATTTTGAATTTAGGAATTTTTTTTTATAAAACTTTAAAATAGATTTGATTATAGTCCGTGGTGAGTAATAGGTAAAATTTGATATAAGAGGGTTTTTAATACTATAAAGGTTTATCGTCTCTAGTGGGGTCCTAATTTTGACTTGTGCTGTATTTGTACATGTTCTAAAATATAATTTATAATAACTATTTACAGCTCTATATTATATATCGAGCACTGTTTCAAATTAATATTTTGGACGTTGTAGATTTTTCTTCATTTTTTATTCACTCATATATATATATATATATATATATATATATATATATATATATATCGACCACGAATGACCTCCAGTCTAAACGAGGTTTTAATCAAGCCCATATAACACAATTTTCGATTCATCGCAACAACAATATCTGCTTTGAAATGTATCGTAATGTCAACAAATGTTGCGTTACGGAAATTAACGAAGATTAACGAAACTTGGTTATAAACAACCGAGAATTTGAAATGATATGTTTGAACATTATTTTTGATCGATACTCATATTTAAGTAGATATTCTGTTTTTGATTAAACAATATTATATATTTATATCTACTGGCCTGATTATTTACGATAAATTTTTATTACGAAAATGTGTCATTCGGCAGGATTTTAACCTGCGACCCCTATCCACATAGGGGAAGCTACCATATTAAAGCAGCCGTTCTTCGTTATTTTTGTTTATATTTCGCATAATTTTTATGGTTTATGGTAAATAATGTCATCTATTTTTCCCTTCTAAACGATTATCATTATTATATTTGAAAGTGTGTGATATGTCATTGTATCAAATATCGCTTGTGGTTTATGTGGTATTTCGATTATTATTGTTAGGAATACATTTTCTATGTCAGTGTGTGATTTAATAAGCCCCATAGGTTTGTAGTAGTAATCGTATTCGTTTCCCTACCAGGAAACTTTTCGCATCTATTGACCGAGCTGCCAATAATATTTTTGTTGAAATTTATAAAATCTTTCTCGGGAAACATTTTTGTCAATGAAAATGTGTTATTTAAGTTGTAGAGGATATCTTATCTATCTATTATTTTCCTATTGTAGTGGGAGTACGTTCTAGTTAAGGGTAATTGTATGCTGTTGCAGGTTAACGGAATTTGGCCTTGTTGTCATTATAAAATCAAGGAAAGCAAATTGAGTTGAAAATAACATTTATATACAAACACATATCCATTAATGTTTTACAATTAAAGCAATACTTGAATTATAGGTCCAACGGTGGTTAAATGTTCATAGCAAATAATAAGCTGAAAGAGATTTAAGGCTTAGGAATGTGGGGAGCGTGTAAATGAGGAATGTCTTTGAAGTAGTCGCTCCTTAGGTCAGTAAATAGTTTTGAGACAGAGGAGAAGGAAAGTGATAAGCATAATAGCCACTTGACTTAGGTCAAGGAGATATTGATTACACTCTTCTCCTCGAAGTCTGCTTGTCTGCTGTGGTCTGTTTGTGTCCGCTTTTTATATCTGCTTTTTGGATCACAGCAGCTCGTTTGGAATTTCACACTTGTATTTGATTCTGGGCTTCCCATTGGCTGATAAATAAAATTCGCGTAGGCTCGCGAAATGGAAATTTGATATTTGATTAATTTTTATTTTTCAACTGGAATATCTGCGCGGAACCACCTGCGCACTGACGACTTTTGGTCATTTGCCTTTTTGTTGTGTATCACCACAAAATTCATTAGCTTTTTATCAGTCTTTCCATTTATGATGAGGTTTATTTCTTAAGCTTTCTTATCTGAAAGAGTGTTAAAGACATCTTAATTATGTCATTATTATATCATTAGGGTATTCAATTTAGTTGTTGCTGCAGTTGGAAGTCCTCAAGTAATTATATTGTTATTTGTCTAGTTCTTTGTTTATGAATCTGTAGCGCCAGTACACATTGGTCAAAGAAGGATGATCTTTGCCAAGACATTCAGGCTTCACTTGCACACTCAAAGCCTTTTTTGACAATGATTTTTTTCTTAGCTGTGACAAAGTTAATAATTTGTAAGTGGCATTTATTAATTTATTTTTGTCTAGTTTGGTTTCACGTAGACTATTTAAAATTGAGTTGTCTTTTTGTTGTCATTAAAAAACATAACCTCTTAGGAGTGATAGCACATGTTAGGGTTCCGGCTATGGTTAAATAGTGAACACCCAAACAAGAACAAATCACTATAATATAATGTATTAAAATACTCTGTCTAGTAAAATTACCAAAAGGACCTATTTATGGCAAAATGAACAGCAATACCTTTTTAAAGCAAAATGACCAGCAATATATTTTAAAGTAAAATGATCAACAATGCATTTTATCTGTAGTTGAAAGTATGCAATTGCATTCAAAATGTAAAATTGTGTTAGAAATATTTAGATTTCTCCTTTAAATAAACCATAGATGTTGATATGCCAAAACCTACCAACCAAAACACATATTTATAGCGACAAATTCTCCAGGTTCTCCTTCATTATTTTATGTGCCAAAAATTTTATCTGTTTCGCTGATTCGCTTTTGTTCTATTCTCATCATCCTTCTGCAGAAAATTTGCGTTGTTTACGACGTTCTCTTTATCAGTAAAAAAATAACCCAGCATTTGCTGCCAAATCTAACTTGAATAATTTTATAATTTGAGCAAACTTAACATTCTCTTCTCAAACAATATTTCTTAATGAACCTAAAAGCATAAAACACTTTATTTAACAACGATTTGCTTAATTGATAAGCAAACTTGAAACGTTGAGAAAAATAAAATTTGAAGAGCAAATAAGGTTACAGACAATAACAGTACATAATGCAATTCTTCTCATTCGTTCGTCTTCTTCTTCTTCTTCTTCTTCTTCTTCTTCTTCACTTTCTTCTTCTCTTTCTCCTCCCTTCTTCATCTTTCTTCTTTCCATTCTCCTTCTTCTTCTTTTTCCTATCTTACTCTTTCTTTTTCTTCGCCCTGTCCTTAGCCTTTATCATCCTCCTTCTTCTTCCCTTCCCCATCCATTCTGTTCTACTTCTCTTCTTACTCCTCCTCCTCGTTCTTCTTCTTCTTTTTATCATCTTTTTCTTCTCATCCTCTTTCTTCTTCTTCTCCTCCTCCTCCTCCTCCTCCTTCTTCTTCTTCTTCTTCTTCTCTTTCTTCCCATCCTCTTTCTTCTCCTCTTTCTCCTCGTCCTCCTCCTCTTTCTTCTTCTTCTTCTTCTTCTTCTTCTTCTTCTTCTTCTTCTTCTTCTTCTATGCACAATAGCTCTCAGGAATGGGTTATTACTCTACAACCGAGGGCAGAAAGTTCGACAATGCGCAAGGCAGAACACAAACTGCCGTGCTTAACTGCTGTCCTGTAAGTAATTATATAGTAAGAAGAAGAGGAAGAGTCTATTCCCCGTAAGAGGGCACCATAATATCAAGGCAATAAGGCTACTAAAAAGAGCCAGATTCAGCTAATTTTCAGTTGATCCGGCTTCTTCTCTCAACGGATGTTACTTAGTATATGTTTTTTGAAGTGGGTTAAATATAAAATCAACGGATATTAAGGTTCTACGTGCGAGATTTACCAATGATTTGGCGTCGACATGAGATCTTCATCTATTGACGTGTCCATTCAAGTCGTAGGCGATCATGGCCTTTCACAACTCTCTATCCATAGTTTCTCCTGTTACTCCACCGAAACTTCGTTCTGCTATTTGCTGAAACTGATCAAGTATGCTGCGCGTTGCTTTCTCCTGTCTCTTTCCTTCTATCTGACCTATGAGTATGAAATTTCTCAAGCCCTCTTTCCTCATTATATGCTCCAGGAATTTCAGCTGTCTTTTCCTGATATCAATTGTTAGTCTCCTTTTCGTTCCTATCCTCTCCAAAATGTCATCGTTGAACATATGTTCGGTCCATGGTATCCCCAGCATCCTTCTGTAGAAAGTTTCGGTTTCTTTCATGTCTTTGAGGGGATTTTCCAGTATTCACTGCCATACTGAAGGACTGACATACTGTACTAATCCAGTATTTTCTTCTTGTTTCTAGCAAAAATTTCCTGTCTCTCAACAATCTACGCAGCATGTTGAATGTATCCTTGGCCATTACAATTCGTCTTTGAATCTCAATGTCGCACTTTCCATCTATCTTGAACACTTTCAAGTATTTACTATATATATATATATATATATATATATTTGTACCTGCTTGATTTTAATATCCTCTGTCTGTAGCTGGCATTTTGGGCTCTTCTTTTTACTGTTGACAATGCATTCAGTTTTTTGTAGTTTATTTGTAGTTTTTTCTTTCCATTTTTCTTTTGTTTTTATTACTCGTAAATGAGATAAAATGCATAAATAAGTTTTTAAATTAATGTATTTAAATGTAATTAAGGTTTTTTACTTGTACATAATTTAGTATATATTTATGTGTTGTTTTAAAATTATCTTAAAGTACTTTTGTATATATATATATATATATATATATATATATATTTCAAACTTTTTGGGGAACGATTTTAAATTTATACATATTTGTAGATACTTATTTTTTTTTTAAAACGGATTTTTTCTTTTGATAAATTCTTAGACGTTTTTATCCTCATATCTTTTTTAGAAACGACTTAAAAATTATATATTTGTAGATATTTATTTATTTTTAAAACGAATCGTGATTAATTCTTAGTCGAGGGTTTTTTTTTTTGTTTTTTTTTAGCCGTTTGACAAGTTCCGGACTAGTTCATGTACGGTTCGCCTCCATTGTAAAGTGGCTTTGACTGTCGCCAATTAGAAGTGTTTGCAAGACTTCGTACCGGGCCTAAATGTTATAAATTTTTCTAGTGTCTGAAAGTGCTGATTGAGTGGGGATCAGAAACTGATCATCTCTGGTCGGGTCGGGTCGGCGCGGTGAGTGGGGGTATGATGTTGAGAGACCCGAAATCCCCCAGTGAACACTCATGGTTTAGTGGATAAAAGCGTTGATTAGATCCAGTGATTAACCAAAAGAGTTGTGAGTTCTACGAAGAACAAATAAAGTAGGAAAGGGAATGATGCACCCAAGTGATCGAAATAAAGGTAACGGTTTGAATTGCTAACTGAAGAAGGTCGATTGTACAACGTTAGAAACGTGGTAAATACACTAATAAAGATTAGAACAAAAATGTAAAAAATACAATTTTTCTAAGGGCTCACTCAATCATTTTCTAAATAGACATTATTCTCAAAAAATAAGCAAGTAATCTGTTAAATGAAAAATATTAAACAGTCTAAGAAATAATATTTCCGCCTACAAAATCAAAACCAACAGCTTAGGAAACAAAACCAATAGGTTATGAATCATATTGGATGATAACCATAATATAATTTTCGGCAAATCAGAGATTTTAAATGTTAAACTTTATGCCCGAATTAATAACACATTCAGCAGCTCAATATTTAATGTAAAGGTTTACTATGTGGTCAACACCGAGTGGCAGCAGGCTGTTTTATATTTAATTGAAAATTCAGCCAGGAAGATTATTTGCGTGTATAAAACTGCCGTTCGCTACTCAATGTGTACACTTATATATATATATATATATATATATATATATATATATATATATATACAAACAAACAAACACACATACACACACACACACACACACACACATATATATATATATATATATATATATATGGCGTGCCCTAAAAATACATACCCACTTTTGGTAAGGAAAACATTGCTTTTCGTGGTTTTAGCAAATTGCTCTTATACTTTACAATGGGGAACTGAAAATGATGGTGTGTATCGCAGAAAGCCGTCTTCAATGGCAACCCTTACAAAAGATATTGAAAATACATGTGGAATAACCCCACGAGACATTTTAGCAAATGTGGCCAATCAGTATTGCACAGTTAATAAATGACTAGAAGTTAAAAAAAACAACCTTTTTAAGCATATCTTGTGATCTTAAACTTGAATGGTAATCTGTATTAATGCTGTGATGTCTGAATAAATATAGTATCACAAATATCTATACAAATTTTCGGATTATGCATATCTGTACAAGTTTAAATATTAAAATATCTATCTAAGTTTTTTCAATTATGCATCTGTATACAAGTTTTAGTATTACAATATCTATACAAGTGTTCTTATTATCTATACCTATATAAGTTTTGAGATCACAATATCCATACAAGTTTTTTTTTTATTATCTATACTATTTAAGTTTTAGTATTACAATATCTATAAACGTTTTCCAATTATGTATATCTATACAAGTTTTAGTATAACAATATCTATACAAGTTTTCTTATTTTTTATACCTATATAAGTTTCTGTTCTATCTATGTTTTCTTATATATACCTATATAAGTTTTAATATTATACAAGATTTCCAATGATGTTTGTGTAGTATACATGTTTTAGTATTACAATATCTATACAAGTGTATACACAGTTTTTGGACGAATCTCCCTCTCTCTCTCTCTCTCTCTCTCACATATATATATATATATATATATATATATATATATATATACGAGAGAGGTGTGGAACTTGATATAATACAAAAACGAACGTGAAAACGGAAAACATGAAGAGTGATATTTACCATTTGTTTATCTATGTTTGTGTCCATTTGTGCGTGTGTTTGTGTGTGTGTGTATTTGTGTGTATGTGCATTTGTGTGTGTGCGCGTGCATTTCTGTATTTCTGTGAGTCATTGTGTGAGTGCTGTGAGTGAGAAAGACGGGGCAATCAAATGTTTATATTTTGCGATTTTTTGAGGGAACAGGTTTTCGCTATAAACAACACGAACAAGATAAAGCAGAAACAGAAGGATATTCTTCGCCGAGTGTCCTGTATTTGGCAGCCAACACCCACGGGGATCGGTGTTTATCTGAGTCGGGAGATACTGGTAAATGCCTGACTCCCATTTCTGCTTTATCTCGCATGCAAGGGCTGGAAACATTTGAATGCAAAGCTATAAAGAATTCGGAGCATTTGCATCTGCGCCCAGATGCATGCAAACACCCACACTTGCATCAGACCTGGACAACCACATTAAAAACAAACTAATATGCCACATATACATTCACACTAGCATTTGCAAATACACATGCTTACGCATAACATTCAGTCTAACAAGTGATCATTTTACAGTATTTTTTTTTAAATTTATTCATCAAAAACAACCGTGACCTCTTTCTTTTGCAGATGTTAATTTCGCCACTTCTTCATTAGCATATGTTCTGATGAAGAAAAATAGACCTACGCATTACACACTCAAATTCACACGTTCATATATATCTATGTATGACTTGATCCGTCATATCGATATAGAATTATATTCTTATAATAAAAATATTTATAAGGATAGAAATATGTATTTGTACACTCGTAAATATTTGTATACATTTGTAAAAAATATATATATATTGTAGATATATATATATGATCTGGTGCTTCTACTGTATATTCAGAAATTCGGGAAAAAACCTAAAGAAGAATCTGCAATGATATTGGTCCTGGCATTGTATATCGGCTGGAATCCCTTTCCCCCTTGCATTGTATCTGTTCTAGAAAAACTGTTATGATTTTATAAGTGTTAGTGATGTAGTAATGTGTGAGTGACGTATGTTTATTCATAGGAAAATGTATTTTTTGTTCGGGCGGCATTTATTAAATCGATGTTATGACCTCCTTTATTTATGTGGTTTACGAGCGTTTTCAAAGGGTTTTCCCAGTGTAGCCCCCACCTTCTATTCGTAGAAGCGGACTTTTCGATATCTGGATGTTTCACATACATAGCTCACTGGCATAGCTGACATTTTATTATATTTTTCAATATCTGATGTGAAGTTGGATCTATGTTTTTTGCTAATTGGATATCTGATCGTTTTGGGGTTGGTTTCAATTACAATAGGGTATGACTTTCCCTTCCTAATTGTATTCGCAAAAGCATAAGAATGCATGCTGGGTTATATTTATAAGCAATAAAATAGGCCAATTCTCGCTTTCATCTGACTCAGTCCCGGACGGTCTTGTCGGGAAGTCAGAACGATTGTCCAAATTTAGTTTTGTGTGTCAATTCCAATACTTAGTTTGTGAAATGTTTGCCTTATTACTGTTGCCTTGTATTAAGTAATTTTAATTTACTTTGCATATATTGTTTCCTTGCTTTATATTATTTTTCTTTGTTCTTTAATTTTTCTTGATTAGCATGGACCAGGCTTTCCTCCCAGACAGTAAAACACTACGCCTCCTCGGTCTCACACTTTCTAGTAAGTAGGTATGTACGCCGATGACAGTTTACTCTCGCCTCGACCAAAAATCTGGTGTAGGCGACAAAGCTAACCTCGCAGCCGAGCTTGAAAGGGACCTCCAATCCGTAGTGGAATGGAGTAAGAAATGGCTTGTAAATTTTAATGCTTTTAAAACGAAGCTACTATCAATTAACCATGATAGACAATCGCACCTACCTCCCATTAGCATGGACAAGGCTTGCCTCCCAGAGAGTAAAACACTACGCCTCCTTGGTCTGACACTTTCTGCGGACCTCAAATGGAATGACTATATCAAATCCATTGCTAATTCCGCTGCTATGAAAGTCGGTTCTCTGTGTAGGGCCCGGAAGTTTTTCCCATCTAAATCTATCCTGCACATATATAAATCTACCATCCGTCCGTGCATTGAATACTGCTGCCATACCTGGTCGGGTGCCCCTGCTATTCTCCTCGGGCTTCTCGATAAGGTTCAGAGGAGGGTCTGTAATGTGATAGATACCGACTTGGCAGACCGCCTGCAGTCTCTCTCCCACCGGCGCGACGTGGCTTCCCTGTGTCTCTTCTATAAATACTTTCACGGCTTCTGCTCCGATGAACTTAGATCACTGGTGCCCCCTAAATATGAATTAGCACGAGATACTAGATTAGCAACTAGATCCCACCCTTTTACAGTGAAACTGATAAAATGCAACCGCAACTTCTACTCCAACAGTTTCTTTCCTCGCACTTCCCGACTGTGGAATTCCCTTCCACACGATTGCTTCCCCGACGGCTACAATCTCCAGGAGTTTAAATGTAACGTCAATAGACACCTCCTAACACACTAACCTGCTCCCATTCTATCAAACACTCTTCCCATCTGCCCAACCCTCATCCTCGGTATCCTTACTCATCTGTCACCTTCCTCCTGACATTCTATTATGTCTAACCACTCGTTCTCTTTTCCTTCCCCTATGTAGCCCCATGCGCAATAGTGGCAGTGGAATGCCTTGCTTGGGGTGAAATGATTAAAAATAAATAAATATATAAATTACTTATTGCAAACTTTGACAATACTTTTTTTGGACAGTTCTGTTATTTTGCATTTGACCATGGCCAGTTACCCAGCATGAGTGTTTATAATGATATCGGTGTTGGGCATAACTAGATTTTACGCAAATGTTGAGGGATTCTTTTATAAAATTCATATTTAAAAATTTAAATCACTCTATAATAAAATAGAAATATAATTGATTCCATAAAAAATACTCATAAGGAAACCTGATAAAGATATTCACATCAGTAAACACACGTCATCTCGCATTATTGTATCCTCAACATTTATCAAAAACAAAATACATCTGCAAACAAAAACACAAAGTTTTTAATTCTACCATACAACATTCTGTCAACAAAATGTATATTATTTATTCCCAGCAATAGGATCTTTGCCACTACCTCCAAGACAATCTGAGAAAGTGTCAGAAAGAAAAATAGATCCAGCAGTAAATGAAATGCCGGGATTTATAACACAGAAACACTGCAATATAGGTAATGTTACATTGGCGAAACATCACGGAATCTAAAATCCTACCCTTTTTTTATAATCATATCGCCTTAAACAAGGTAGTTTACTGCCATTGGTGCCCAGACGGTTACATAGGAGAACAGTTATGAGTAAGAGTGACAGGTTATAGGGAATGTCAAGAAGTGGGTAAATGAAGGATGAGAAAACTGATGAGAGATTGGACGGAGAAACGAGGATGAGAGAAAAGATACAAGTCAGTGATATTGAAGATGACTGCAGTCTTTACATTTAAACTATTGTAGATGTCCCGGAAACAAGTAAACAGAATCGAATTCTACAGACGGGAAGTGCGAGAAAATAAGCTATGGGAGTAGAATTTGAGTTTACATTTTTTTGTTTCAGAATAAAAGAGTGGGACCTTGTTGCTACTCTTGTGATTCGAGTAAATTCATACATAGGGGGCACCAAAGAGCTAAGTTCAACTTAGCAGAATCCGTGAAAGTATTTGAAGAAGAAACACAGGGAAGCTACATTGCGCCGGTGAGAAAGTGGCTGTAACTGAACTTCCAAGTCGGGATCGATCACATTACAGATTCTCTGTTAAATTTTGTCATGCGCCCCTAGGTGGATAGCAGGAGCACCCGACCCGTTATGAGAGCATCAGGGTACATAAGAGAGACGCTGTACAAAAATAATATCACGCTAGAGATTCGAAAAAATATTCTTTAAGCTGAAAATACTTCCAGAATTTCTGATAAATATTTTATTATCTATAAACACACGTCAAAAATACTATGTAATATCACCAGCTTTTATAAATATCATACTTAAGTATGTAAGACATATCGTTCTCCTATTACAACAGGCTTAATCTAAATGTTCACCTTCACATAATTCATCTGCAAATCAACATACAAACAGCCATGTTTAAAACGATTCTAGATGCACACACACACACACACACACACACACACACACACACACACACAAACGAATACCCATTACCCATTATAATCCCGCATAAAGAAAATATTATTGGGATACACATATGCAAATGAAATATACATATGAACGGTGCTTGACAAGGCTGTTGCATGTGAAGTTTTTTCTTTTTCAATCATTTCACCCCGAGCAATGCCGAAATGCCACTGATGTGCAGGGGGATACATAAATGTAAAAAGATTAATTAGAAAAGAGTGAGGAGTACAAACTAGTTAGAAAGGAACAATAGAAAGCTGAGAAAGCAGGTGCGATGACATATACATAGATGCAGAGAAGAGAAATGTTATACGGGGGTGGGGAGAGAGCTAGAGTCTAATGGTTAGTAGATGACTATTGACTTTGCATTTAAATTTCTGGAGGTTGTAGCCGCCAGGAAAGCAAGAATACGGGAGAGTCGAGCCACCAGATCAGTACCTATCACATTACAGACTCTCCTTTGGAGCTTGTCAAGAACACTGAGGAGAATGGCAGGGGCGCCTGACCATAAATGGCAGCAGTACTCCAAGTGCTAGAGAAGAAGCTGCAGGAGTAGAATTCTCGTCTGCGTATGGCTAACCTGACTATGAATGGGTGGGACCTAGTTGCCAGTCTGGTTGCACGAGTAAACACCTGTTGAGGAGGCACCAGTGACTTAACTTCGTCCGAGCAGAAGCCATGAAAGTATTTATAGAACAGACAAAGGGAGGCCACATTTCGACGATGGGGAAGTGGCTGCAGTCGAGCCGCCAGATCAGTACCTATCACATTACAGACTCTCCTTTGGAGCTTGTCAAGAACACTGAGGAGAATGGCAGTGGCGCCTGACCATAAATGGCAGCAGTACTCCATGCACGGACGGATGGTTGACTTGTATATATGCAGGATGGATTCCGGCGAAAAAACATCCCGGATCGACATAGTGACCCAACCTTCTTAGCAGTAGATTTAGCTATGGATTCAACATAGTGGTTCCATTTGAGGTCTGAGGAGAGGGTAAGGCCGAGGAGGCGTAGTGTATTGCTCTCAGGGAGAATAGCTTGGTCCATGCTTATGGGAGGCAGAAGAGGTTGCCAGTAATGGTTGACAGACAACAGCTTGGTCTTGGATGAGCTGAAGTTGACAAGCCACTTCTTGCCCAAGTTTACCACAGAGTGAAGATCCCGTTCAAGGTCAGCAGCGAGATTATGTCTGTCCGCTACGACAGGTTTCTTACTGGTGCGGGAGTATATTGTAGTGTCATCTGCGTAGATGCCTTCTTGGGACTTGATCTCATCAGGGAGGTCGTTGATGAAAATAAAAAAAGCGTCGGGCCCATGATAGAGCCCTGTGGGACACCAGCATTCGTGCTGTAGGACGAAGAGGCACGCCCATTCAAAACGACCTTCATTTTGCGGTTATTTAAGAAAGATTGGATTAGGTCAAGCAGGCAACAGGTAATACCGTAACCTCGTAGTTTGCATAGGAGGCCAGAGTGCCAAACCCTGCCAAAAGCCTTGGAGATGTCCAGAGCAACAGCGCGAGCCTCATCAGACTCATCAAGGGCCTGTAGCATGTACTCCGTTACGGTTGTTAGCAATTCGGCCGTGGACCTGGCAAAGCGGAATCCATATTGCCTATCAGAGAAGAGTTTGTGGGCAGTGAGATGATGAACTATTTCAGCATTATGGCCTCGAATACTTTCCCGAATATCGGTAGAAGACTGATAGGGCGATAGTTGGATGGGTCCGAGGGTTCACCACAATTCTTAAAGACAGGAACGACTGAAGAGAACTTCCAGCATGCAGGAAAGCAGGAAGCAGAAAGGCAGTAGTTAAATAGTTTAGAGAGGACAGGGGAAAGTTCAGGAGCACACCTCTTAAGTACTATCACCGATATTCCATCGTCTCCACACGCCTTATGGGGGTCGAGTTTTGAAATTACATACATACTACTGTCGGTGTAATATATACGTCGTGCATTTTGGCCTCAGTTCTAATAGGGAAGTTGGGTGGGTGTACTCCGGACGAGTCAAATGTGGAGTTGGATGAGAATCTGCGGGCAAAGCACTCAGCTTTGTCCGCAGATGAGGTGAGAACCTCAAACTCATGGATTAAAGAAGGTATTGAGGATTTCCTATTGTTGAGCACTCGTTTGCAAATCCTCCAATAGTCCTTGGAGCCAAACTTGCGGTCAGCTATGCGCTGTCGCATTCTCTCAGCAAACAACCGTTTGGCGTCATTTAGGTTTCTCTTGCACTCATTGCGAGCAGATATGAACAGGCGCCTATTATGATCAGTTGACTCTCTCCGGAATAGACGGAAGTAATGGTTCCTGTGGGCAATGGCGGCTGAGCAGGCCGGAGAGAACCACGGAGAGGAATAAGGTTTTAAGCAATACTTCCTGGTGGGTATGAAGGCATCAATGCCAGCTTTCACCCATGATGAGACCTCAGAGGCACAGTCATAAACTGATAGGTTGAACACTTTTTCGCAAGGGACATCGCAGAGGAAATCGCGAAAGGCATCCCAGTCAGCTTTTTGGTAGAGGTAGCATTGAGGTCTCCAAATACAAATATGTGGGCGAATGGGTGATAGGAAATAGCCTTATCTAAGTCCTCAGCAATGCTATCTAGTAGGGAGCAGTCAGGAGAGGAGGGAGAACGGTAAAGAAAGAATAGGTAACTAACCGAACTGAGGAGAGACAGGCGGAGACATATGTATTGGTGGTCAGTAGATTCGAGTGAAATCACCCTAGCTATGGGGAGGTGTTCGCTGACGTAGACACCCAGCCCATGCATGTGGACAGTGGAATCCTTCCTTAAAAGGAACCAGGGATGGAGAGGTCAGAGGAGGGAATAGCTGAGTTGAGGTTAGTTTCGCAGAGCGCAAGGATGTCAGGGGATTTTTCATGCAGGAACGCTTCTACACTAGGAAAGTTAGTACGAATGCCCCGGATATTAGTGAAGGAAAGGTTAATGGGTTTAGGTGGTTTGGATTTAACTGATTTAGGGTCATTTCTGATTTGTTTAGTCATGATTTGGTTTGTAGAAAAGGATCTAGGGTAGAGGATACAGGCGGTCATTATCCACGATCTGTACCAGGAGGGAAACTGGCTAGGGCTGTAACAAGGTGTGGCCTCGGGGTTGCCCACCGAAAGCGCTTGCAGGGACACCTATCCATGCGCGACATGGCACTACAAGAACCCCGATATTATACAACTGTTGATCAGAGCAGCCGCTCTTGATGCTACACAAAAGTTAGGGCTCCGAACTACCAGCCGGAAGCAGCAACCAGGAACCCGATACCCTCACAGTGATGAGCCGTTGCCACCAACCGGCCAGATCGCAGGAAAGTCATGAAAGCACCAATACCAAGGTCTGAAGAGAGAAAAGAGAAAGCCGGAAACCACATCCTAAACAGGAAACAAGGAGCAAGACTCTACTCCAGTTCAATAGACATGGGAGGAGTATGGACCGCGCGATAGTGTGACCAATCTACTCCTATTTAAAAAATAAAATAAAATAAAATAAAAAGAAGAAACAAACTTCTAAGGGTGGAGAGTTAACTAAGTTTTAACTAGTTAAAGTCCAAATGAAGCATGAACGCCAAAATGTGAGAAAGAAAGAAAGAAACAATACAGATTTAAGAAACAATTCGTAACATACCGCACAGTTTAACACAGGAAATTTGAATTGAGAATGTTTCACTGTCATCACTCTTGCTTTTCCCAAAAATTAACATCAAATTAAGCTGCTTGGTAAATTTGAATTTGAAGAACAGACCATAACGGGGAGGGTAACAAGTGGCTGCTGATACCTTGGCCAGGGTAGCTTCGCATAACAGAATAAATAAATAAATAAAAATCCCAAATTTTTTTTTCTTCCAAATGAAGCATGAACGACAAAAAGTGAGAAAAAAAGAAAGAAAAAATACAGATTTAAGAAACAATTCGTACATACCGCACAGTTATTCTTAATAAATGAATAACAAACTACACAAAAACACAAATTAAAAATACTAAAATTTTCTTTTTCAGTTTTATACTTGATTTTCTAATGAAGCTTTTATAAAAGCGAAAAAAGTTAAACTACAAAATAACATTTCCTAAATATTTCTTGTATTATATATGCATGTTGCGGCAGAATTAACTCCTACATATACTTCCAATATAATGGTAAGATAAAAGGGATAATGGTGTCTTCATATGTAGGAGGAACCGTTACTGCACCCTGCAAACACACACACACACACACACAAACACACAAACATATATATATATATATATATACATGTGTGTGTGTGTATATAAAATGGTGTCTTCATATGTTGGAGGGATCTTCGCTGCACCCTTTAACTGGAATTCGAAATCGGCTCCCCGATTTGTCGTTCCGAGTCGATATCCACTGCACACACAACATATTCCATATATTAATGGAAATATTCTCAGCATTTTTCATCAAAGTCTTTATTGATATAAACGGATGTCCTGTTTTTGTTTTTGTATTTTCTGTAATATATTGCCGCCATCTATCTTATTAGCCTTATAGCAAAGTTCTCTCACACATTCTAAAGGCTAAATTGAAATAAGGTTTGAAATATTTCTTTTTGTGAGACTCGATTCTAGTTAAAAATAAAACAAAAAATATTTTTTGATAAGTGAAAGGATTAAGGAAAATTGGGAAGAACTCGATAAACTAAGCAAGTGTAGAATAAAAATAGAAATGTAAAAAAGAAAATGAAAAACAAAAAGAAGATTTGAAGAACAAGAACAGCAAGATAAAGTAATGTCAGGAGCAAAGATAGAAAAACATGAATGAGAAGAAAGAAAGAAAGAAAGAAAGAAAGAAAGAAAGACAGAAAGAAAGAAAGAAAGAAAGAAAGAATAACTGGAGAAAGAGAGAATAAATAGTATTAAATAGAGTTAAAGAATTGTATAGTGAAGAAAGAAAGAAAGAAAGAAAGAAAGAAAGAAAAAGAGCTTGAAAAAGAAAGAAAGAAAAAGAGCTTGAAAAAGAAAGAAAGAAAAAGAGCTTGAAAAAGAGAGAATGAAAATATTAAACAGAGCTGAAGAGTTGTATAATGCAGAAAGAAAGAAAGAAAGAAAGGAAAGAAAGAAAGAAAGAAAGAAAGAAAGAAAGAAAGAAAGAAAGAAGACACAAAGAAAGTAAAAAGAAAAAATGCAGGAGAAAGTGAACGCTAAGTATAAAAGTTAAATCGAACACAAAGATAGTGAAGAAGAAAAAGAAGAAAAAGAAAGAAAGAAAGAAAGAAATATCGAGTTGATTAATAAGTTGAAAGTAGTATAAGATAATGAAAAGAAAGAAAAATTAATAAAAATGAATGAGAGAAATAAAGAGAACAAATGAAAGAAAGAAAAAAGAAATATCGTGAAAAAGAAGCTTAAAGAAGAAGAAAGGAGGAAGAAGAAGAAATCAGTAATGTAAACAATGTTCAAATGAAGGATAATAAGAATAGAGAGAAGATAAAAACAAGGCAAGAAACGGGAGAAAGAAAGCGGGAATAAAGTAAATGGAAAATATGAACGCTAAATTGCTCATAAAGAAACTGAAGAAGGAAAACGAAGGAGAAAGAAAAAAACAAAGAAGAAGAAAGAAAAGTTTAGAAAAAAAAAAGAATGAAAAAGTAACCGGAGAGAAACTATATAAGAAAGAAAGAAAGAAAGAAAGAAAGAAAGAAAGAAAAAAGAAGGAAAAGGAAAGAAAAGGAGAAAGGAAGAAAGAAAAATTAGAAAGAAAATGAGAAAAAAGAGAGAAAATGAGAAAGAAAGATTTTAGGAGAAAGAAGCTGAAAGAAAGAAAAAGAAAGAAAATGAGAAAGAAAAATATTTTAAGAGAAAGAAGCTGAAAAAGAAAAGAAAGAAAGAAAGAAAGAAAGAAAGAAGGAAAGAAAGAAAAATATTAATTAGAACAAAAAGAAGAAAAAGAAAAAATGTAATTACAGCAATATTAAAATGAAGAAAAAGAATAGTTGAGTGAAAAAGTGGAAAGAAAGAAAGAAAGAAAGAAAGAAAGAAAGAAATAGGAAAAGAAGTTCCAAAAATACTGACCCGTATTATATTAAGATGACGTTGTTGATAAGTAATAGGAGATTTATTTGAAACCTAACCCTGTCCCCTAACACTAGAAAATTATGTTACTGTTGTTCCAGGTGAGTGAGGTTACACACTTTCTTTTTATTGGATTCACAAAGCTAACTTTCGTCTCGGTCACTGGTCATCCGATTTGCCTGTCAAATCTGGACATCTCCAAACGGTAACCTATCGATCTAATTATATGGCCCGAGGTTAAATCTATTCATCGAGGCGCAAAAACGTGATTGGTCATTGTATATTGCTTGACCTGTCCATCATAAACGTCGAAGAAAACGTGAGAAAATTCGTTAAACGCCTTTAGAATTAACCGCTTTGTCCAAAGATAGTCAAAAATATTTTTCTATAGAAAATTTACTTTAACCTGACCATCTAGCAACAAGACTTAATGTACCAAATTTCTCGTGGCGCGGTTTTTTCTGTCGTTTCTATAAATATTCTCATGACAGTTATTCTAATTAGCTATCTTCCTTGTTACCACTTCAATGTGATGCAATAGTGCTCCGTACATTCAGCCTTGTGCCACGTGTAACTTGCGTGTACTTGAATGGAACGAACCCAACTAGAATTCGAACTCGTTTCTCCGACTTCTCGTTCTCCACTGCATCACAACGAATATACATACGATTGAATAGTAAGTTCGGTTCTCACTGGGTGCCCAGTATTTTCGGCGTTGTGACACATCTAAACTATTTTTTAATCGATACTTTTATTTGAGTAGATATATGTTTTTAGTTAAACAGTATATTCATATATTCACGCATATATATATATATGTGTGTGTGTGTGTGTGTGTGTGTGTGTGTGTGTGTGTGTGTGTGTGTGTGGTGTTTAATTAAACAGAATATATTTACAAATTCGAGTAGTAATTAAAAATAATGTTCAAACAAATAAACTAAATGTGTCGGTTGCTTTTTTGTTAACCTCCGGCACTTTTTGTTATATATATATATATATATATATATATATAGTCATCCGCACACAGATCTGTTTCGCCGTATTACAGCTCATCAGTACGGTTAGACTCCGATTACTTTTAACACAGGATTGAAACCCGACCGAACCGGCGTCAGTTGGCGGTTCTACCTCTGGGCCATGGGCGCACGGTAGAAGAAGGCAGACTCTTTAGCATGTATATTGTCATTATACACGCCCAATAGCCAATATATATAGATGTATGTATGTGTGTGTGTATGTGTGTGTGTATGTATGTGTGTGTGTTTAGGCAGTAAATTCTCTTTTAGGCATATCAGATTAAACAAATTACAAACATTATAATGCATGGATAATTATCCGTGTATTAGAATTGAAAAATGTAAGAAATACGCTGTAACTTTTACAGTTGATTTTATTATACATTTCTCGATGTTCCTATGTACCTTCAATCTCCTTCTTAAATCATATTTTTTGTTGCCACTACTTAAACTCCCGAAGATGACTAGTAGTTTACTGGCAGAAAGGTATTTAGGCAAGCAGGGTTTTTGTTATAAAAATCTCAATATCAAGATAAACATAAGGTGTTAACAGAGTTAATGTGAAGAGTTTTTTCACTAAGCTGAGCTTTGTTTTTTCAGTCATGCCGACTACGAAGTTTCGTCATGGCAGTATTGAAATGTCTTCACTCTTTATTTATTTTCTGCAGACAGTCCTTGGTATGACAGTAAACTGCATCCGGCAGCATGGCCTCTGAATGAGCGGTTGTGAGGAGCATGGTACTACCTCTTAATAGCTGTTGTTCCAAGGTCCACCCTGATTTAGAGTGGTAGCTTTTCTTAGGGTCCCAGCTATGGGCAAATAGTTAACTCCCAAACTGGGGTCAAAACACTATGACAGTATAAAAATAGACTTTATTTTTTGGAAATATATACATAAATATATATACTTTTATAGAAAAATATACATTTTTAAAAGAAAAATATGACCAACAATACATTTTCGAAGGAAAAAAAATATTACCAACAATACATTTTTTAATAGAAAACGAGAAGACATCTTCAGTTTTCCAAAATAAACAAATAATAAACAAATACAGTTTTTTCATTAAAATATTACTAAATCAACCTTCTCATTATAACCAAACATAAAAAAAATACTTTAAAACCCAATCTTATTGTTAAATGTGTGTGTGTGTGTGTGTGTGTGTGTGTGTGTGTGTGTGTGTGTGTGTGTGTGTGTGTGTGTGTGTGTGGAAACAATATATCAAATTTTATATATGAGGATCAATTTTAGAAGAATTTCTAACATAAACGACAAAACTCTAAAACGAATTGTTCATTATAAATCAATAAAAATGATCACATAGATTTCTATTCTTGCAATAAAAAAAGACAAATCACCAGGATCTATGTACGAGGGCTCAGAATTTGTCACCTTCAATATTTATGATGAAAGAAGTCATTTTAAGCGCCTTCAGTGCCGAAAGTACTTTATTTTCATCGCAAAAGTAAAGCCACGTAAAATATTTTAAAACGGAAGTGTGGACCATTTAGAATAACAAAGTATTTTATTCTGCCCATTCATGAATAGAATTTCTCTTAGCTAAAATGAGATACTTCTAAAATCTTCTTCTTTAATATGCCGTGTCCCGTCATAACTTAGGCGATCAGAGCCCTCTACATCCACCATTCCCTTTGTAGCTCTAAAAACCTTTCCCCTTGTTCTTTCAAACCCGTGTAACAGATTCGCCAAGCCTTTTTTCCTCATTACGTGTGCGATAGATTTCAACTGTCTTTTCCTGACGTTAAGTATTCATTTCCTTCCTGTTTATATTTTTCCAAAACCACGTTTTTGCTCAAATGTACCGCTCATGTTATCCTCACCATACTTTTGCAGAATGACATTTTCGTTGCTTCGAGGACCTTTGAAGAGATTTTTTAGCATTCGCTGCCATACAGATGAACAGATATCCCATAACAGTCAAGGAATCTTCTCCGACGAAATTTTCCTATTTCTTACTACTCTACATAGATTTTGGAATGCGTCCTTGGGCCTTGCCAATACGCCTTCCGATCTCAATGTCGCATTTTCCGTCCTCTTTTAGAACACTTCCCAAGTATTTCAATTTCTGTACTTGCTTGATTTTAGTATCCCGACTTGCAGTTGACATTTTGCACTCCCGTTTTCGCTGATAACCATGCTTTCAGTCTTCGTGTAGTTTATGCTTAGTCCTTTCTTTTTGCTTTCTTTCTCTATATTCTCGATATCTTTTTGTAGCTTCCTTTCTTTGTCTGCTATCAGTACTATGTCGTCTGTATATCTTATATTGTTAAGATTGTGACCGCCAATTATGAATCCTGACAGTATTTCCGGTCCTGGGTATGACGGTAAACTGCATCTGGCAGCAAGGACTCTGATTGGGAGGTTGGGAGTAGCATAGAACCACCTCCAAACTGTTGTTGTTCCAAGGCCATCCTGACATGGAATGGTAGTACCTGTTAGGGGTCCCAGCTATGGGTAAATAGTTAACCACCAAACTGGGGTCAAAACATTATGAACGTATAAAAATAGACTTTTATAGAAACATATACATAAAAATATATTTCTATGCAAGTCTATTTTTATACGTTTATATATACATAAAAATGGATGTGCGTTGTGATGCATTGGATATCGGCTCGGAACGAGAAATCGGGGAGCCGAGTTCAAATTCTAGCTGAATTCATTGCATTCACTGACGCTCAAATACCCTTGGGAAAGGTATTAATCCATCTCTTCCTTCCAGTTATGGGTTAAATAGCAGGACAGGTTGGGTTCTATAGCTTTTGTCGGCAACCAGTCTACCGCAGAAAGCAATGGCAACCTACTGCGGGATAATTTTCTGCCCGGTCAGTCATGTCTCTTTCGCGTGTATCACGTATGGCACTTAACTGACTGACTGATACATAAAAATCGAAACATATAAGTAGGAAAGTTTTTACAAGTTTTGTTGGCATAAATGACCCACTGAGATAGCAAGTATAGATTCTTGATTATTTCAATAAATAAAATATTATCTAAACTTATTTATAAATTGAACTTTGTCTGTGTATGTGTGTGTGTGTCTGTGTGTGTGTGTATCCGTTACCTATAAATTCCGAAACGGCTGAACCGATTTTCTTGAAAATTTACACAGTTGCACTTTAAGCGTCTGCGAGTGTTCATAGCTAGGTTTTGTGTCGAGGTACTGCCGATAAATAACGAAAAATCGTTTATCGAAAAAATCAGGTTATAGAAGGAGTGGTCCGATTTTAATCAAATTTGATACACTCATAGACAAAGACATATGAAACGATATTCAGAAATTGCAAGGCTGCAGTTCTTGCAATAGTGCAGAAAATCGATAATATATATATATATATATATTATCGATTTTCTGCACTATTACAAGAACTAGCTCAATTTCTGTATATATATATATATATATATATATATATAAATCGATACCAGGAAATCAAAATTTGACTTACATCCATTCATTTTTCTTTCAGTCTACGGTTTCGCTTTAACTGGAAACTTTTTAGTTTTTCGTGCCAACGTCCAAAGAGTCTGAGCTCCAGAGCCATGGATTAGCTTTAAAGCTTTCACTACACCCGAGCAACGCCGGGCTATACTGCTAGTAAGAATATAAAAGGGATCGTATACAAAACAATATACTAAATGTGTTAATCCTGAAAATATTCTGACTATAATTTGAATTTAAAAATACTGCTTTAATTGATTTGAAACAAGACGTACATATATAGAAACTACTTCTGACTATAATTTGAATTTAAAAATACTACTTTAATTGATTTGAAACAAGACGTACATGTATAGAAATTACTTCTGACTATAATTTGAATTTAAAAATGCTACTTTAATTGATTTGAAACAAGACGTACATGTATAGAACTTACTTCTGACTATAATTTGAATTTAAAAATGCTACTTAAATTGATTTGAAACAAGACGTACATGTATAGAAATTACTTTTAATCACTATATCATCTACATAAAAATTTTTTTACAGCAGTTAACATTTCTTGACTAAGTTTCTACCATCACAATGTGTGATATCTAATCACAATAGTGATAAAGAAAAGAAGAAAATCTATTAAATCGTCTTGACTATATATTCAAAACCTTTTTTTTCAATCGTTTCACCTCAAGCAACGCGGTACCGCACTGAAGTGGAGGGGGGCTACATAAGAGCAAAAGTTTAGACAAGAGGAGAATGAAGAGAAAGACGGACTAGTTACGGTGGGTTTCAGAGAAAGGATGGGAACACAGGTGTGAAGACAGTCGCGAAGGTAGAGAGAAAGGAAAAGAACAAGATATACAGGGTGATGGAGAAAGGACTGGAATCAAATAAGAGATTGGTATTGACCTTTCATTTTAATACTTGGAAGTTATAGCCGTCAAGAAAGCAAGTATACAGAAGGGAGTTCCACAGACGGGAAGTGAGGGAAAAGAAGCTGGTGGAGTAGAATTGACGGCTGCATTTGATTGATCTAGCTGGAAGTGGGTGGGACCTTGTCGCCAGTCTGTTTGCACAAGTAAATTCTAGTGGTGGGAGCACCAGTGACTTAAGTTCGTCGGAGGAGAAAATATGAAAATATTTGTAGAGTAGACAGAGCAGACCGTTGATGAATATATATATATATATATATATGTATATATATATATATATATATATATATATATATAAAAACCATAAATACAAACACATACAGCGGACGAACGTGAAGTCAAGCTCACCCACCATTCTGGAGATGAGAGTTGATGTGGATGGTGGAAGACAGAAAAATTATGTGTTTAATTTAACCTCATTATAATTTTATATAACCTATATTTTCAAATTTCAAAAATTGAATTGTATTCCGATTAGTTGAATTAAACACATACATGAATTTTTTTCTTCCCCCACCCATATCAACTCTTTAAATGAAAAGCATATTATTCGAGGTAATATATCGAAACATATAAATTTACGTGTTGCAATGTAAATTAAATTAATTTTAAATAAACAAACTCATTATATATAAATATATATATATATTTTTGTGCCAACTAAACCCTTGACAAGTGTTGGCTGAAAGGTTCCTCGGGTTTGGGAAAACAAAATGACGTCTACTCTTTTTAAGGATATATATATAATATTAACTATAGTAATAACAATACCAATAGTAACAGAACTAACACTGCCAAAATTAGTATTAATTAAGCTATAATTTAAACCGTCTTGTACAACCCACCTAAAACAAACTCGGACGGAAAATAAGGGGAAGCAAAAAAAAACAAAAACAAACGATGTACATGAACAAAAATCAAGCACTCGTAAGAAAGAAAAAAACCGCAAAACGAAAACCCTAACACTAAAGTGCTCAATACGAAAGTAGAGCAAATAAAGACAGAAAATCTAAGCAAGAGCCAATTTCCCTGACGAGCCGTTGGACGAAACCGTGGTAGGTTTTTGGCTCTTGCTTAAATTTTGTCTTTGGGTATATATATATATATATATATATATATATATATATATATATATATTGTAAAACGTACCAATAAAACAGTAGCACTAATCATGAACGAAATCACAAAAACCTACTGCTAACAAATCGGTAAAGTAAGTCGTCAAACCCAAAAGGTGCTACCAAATGGGTAAAAGGGAATAAAAAAAAAGAGAAACAATCAAAGCATAAGTCGTGTTCGAAAGAAAACAAAACCCAAGACGAAAACCTTAACAAGAAAGAGCTCAATACGAAAGGACGAAATTAGAGCAAAGAATACAAACTAAATCTAAAAGTGAGTCAAAAGTCGACCGCGGTTTCACTCGACGATCCAGCGAGTGAAACTGCGGTCGACTTTTGGCTCACTTTTAGATTTACTCTCTCTCTCTCTCTCTCTCTCTCTCTATATATATATATATATATATATATATATATATATATACGGGACATCCTCATCACGTCTTATATACAGAGGGTGATGAAAATAAAAAAATCAAACCACCTTGAAATTTCCAGCAAATTAATTTCATTATGGAACAGAGGTGCCTTTGGCAGAAATTACAACTTGAATTTTGCGTGGGATCGACTCAAAGTTTGAATTATTTCCGGAGAAATTATTATACTTTCTTCCGCTAAAAAAGTCTTCAATTCTTTCTGTGATAATGGTGTTTTATATTCACTTATCGCTTAAATGTTGTGTTCTGGTATTTCACTAGAATATTCCCTGTGCTATTCTGCTCAGCTTCAGCAGTTAAATGAGTACATTATCATCCTGAAAAATAGCATTTCTTTTCAGCAAAAGTTGATGAACCATAGTGGATCACTTAACATTTTTAAATAGTCCGGATTGTTAACTATAATATGTCAATCATAAATATATTTTTAAAATTTAGTAAAAAATGAAGTCCAACTAATATTAAATGAACAAAAAACTTTTGATAGTTTAGTCATATTTACAAAATTATGTTAAAGTACTCTTGTTTCCATTATTTTTCCGACCTCTTATATATATATATATATGTGTGTGTGTGTGTGTGTGTGTGTGTGTGTGTGTGTGCTTATATATATATATATGGTGTTGAGTTGTGATAATGCTTACTGCCGAAATTGTAGTTTTTTAGTTGTTTACTGATAAAAAGTTATTTTTGCCAGCATGTTTCTTTTCAGAAAGTGCTCGATATCGAGATAGAGATAGAGCATTAATTGGATTAGTGTGGAGAAGTTTGTTCACATTATATATATATATATATATATATATAATGTGAACATTATATATATATATATATATATAGTGGTCATAAATATGAAGAACACCTTGTTGGTATATCCCAAATGATCCTATTAATAATCGAAACTAACACACATCCTGCCAGAGAACTCAATGTAATTAAATTTATCTATTTTAAGAGCCAATTTACGTGGCCTTATACCAATAACATTCAAAAGCCTAAATTTTGTCTGAAAGGTTTCTTCTTTATTTTTAAATTTATTTTTAGTTTTAATTTCTTCTATTGTCTCACTCTTCGTTACAGTCGTCCGCGGGCCGGATCTAAGATTTTCCAGTAGCAATAAGCTGTCTCTTTCTTCTTCTCTACACGTCTGTATTTTAAATATACAAACAAATAAGTTAATTTTATTTTCTCATAATGTTTTGGTCTCGCTGACAAGATGTTTGTTTTTGAAATATCTGTCGGATCGACCACCCCTAGTATGAAATTTTGAATTCATATATATATATACATATATAATTTAAAACTATTAAATAACGGTTATATTTATATATAAAGAAAATAAAATAGATGGTATCCTGTGCAGGAATCGGGTAGTCTTTTTCTCGGGAAAGTTTTGACGACCCGCAAACCTCACAGCCCAAAGCTGTCTGTTTCCAAAAATTCCCCCGCACAGATGCCAAGAAAACCTGGGCCGAACCACGTAAACAGAATCGCTTACTCTAAAAATATGTCTTCCTTTCTTTTTTCACTTCATTTCTTCGGCTTTCCTCTCGGAGAACTTCCGCCATATAGCCCGAGTATCACTGGACGAGCCATTCACTTTTTGATTCTTCCAATTCGCTTACTTTTTTAAATTTTCGTTTCTTTTCTTTTCTTTCTTTTTTTTAACTTTGATGCTGTTTGCATATTTTCTACTTGTTTTCTGTTCCCGAACCGACGAGTAAAAATATTTTGCTCACGGTCATCTGGATTACACATGAAAAGATCTGATGAAGACAAACCGTTTACGCGTACATGTGTGTGAAATATACATGCCTATGTATATATAAATAAATATATGTATACGCACACACTCTCGTATACACGCATGTACATACATACACATTTGAATATATATATACGCCAGCTTTCGGCCCTCATCAGATTTTTTCATGTGATAAAAAATCTGCCTGCTTAAAATGCTTTTAAACCTGAATATTTGACACTAATCAAAATTACAATTTAGCACTGTTTCATGTATATATATATATATATATATAGAGAGAGAGAGAGAGAGAGAGAGACAGACAGACAGACAGACAGACATCAGACAGAGAGACAGACAGAGACAGAGATACAGAGAGAGACTATTTACGCTCTCACACCTTGATTGAACACTCTGGAAGAATGGTAGACTTTGAAAAAAACAGTAGCTTGTCTAGCAACTACTCATTGTTCATTCAGTAATGAATTAGAACACTCTTAACTACTGGCGCATGTCTAAACAGTATATCACACGCTAAAAGTCTTCCTTCTTCTACTAAGCGCACATAGCTCAAAGGTAGAATCGCCGACTGCTGTCAGTTCGGTATGGCTTCAATCTTGGCTAAAAGCAATCGAAGGTTTAATCGTACTGATGAGCTGTGATACAGAGAAACAGATCTGTCTGCGGATGATTTTATATACATATATATATATATATATATATATATATATATACATAGAGAGAGAGAGACAGACAGACAGACAGACAGACAGAGACAGAGAGTGACAAAATGAGACAGAGAGAGAGAGAGAGGGAGAGACTATTTGCGCTTTCACACCCTGATTGAGCACTGTGGAATAATGGTAGACTTTGAAAAAAAAGAAGCTAATCTAGCATGTATACATTGCTCATTAAGTAATGAATTAGAACACTCTAAGCTATTAGCGTATGTTTACATGGTATATCACACGCTAAAAATATTTCTCCTTCTACTGAGCGCCTAAAATCGCCGCCTGATGTCAATCGTGGCTATATGCAATCGGAGGTCTAACCGTACTGATGACCTGTGATACAGCGAAACAGATCTGTCTGCGCATGACTATATATATAAAGAAAAGAAGCTGTGGGAGTAAAATTTGTGATTACATTTTATTGATTTCACAGTAAAAGGGTTGGCCTAGCTGCTAATCTTGTGGCTCGAGCAAATTTATGTATATAAGTAACAAGAGAGCTAAGTTAATCGAAGCAGAAGCCGTGAAAGTACTTGTAGAAGAGACACATTGCGCCGGTGAGAAACTGATTGTATCTGAGCTGCCATGTCGGGATCGATCACATTCCAGATTCTCCGTTGGATTTTGTCAAGGACCCATAGGTGGATAGCAGGGACACTCCACTAGATACGGCAGTAGTATTCAATGCAAGGGCGAATGGTAAATTTATGTATGTTCAGGATGAAGACACACATACATATAAATATATTGTGGCACACACATTTACATCTAGATGTGTGTGAATATACAAGTATGTATGTGCGTGGGCGTGTATATCTGCGTGACTATATATATATATATATATTCATATATATAAACATACTCGCGCAAGCAGATACGTGTGTATAGTATTCATACGTGTTTTTGTTAGACTTAAATATTCTATGGTTATCTCTGTAGCCATCTACATCTGCTACATAGTTGTAGACAATAGACACATTCACATGTGAAATAGGCTAAAAACAATGCAATCATTATTAATAAAAAGAAAAATAAACAACATTCAATAACGTCAACTATGAACACGGACATTTTGTGTTGATCATGTTTAGAAAAATTACTGTAACATTAGATTCTTCTTCTTTTTCTTCTTCTTCTTCTTCTTCTTTGTACCTTGTTATTTCAGCACGTAGGCGATCATGACCTTCCACGTCTCCCTATTCTTGTTGGCTCTTGGCACGCCTTCTCCTGTTACACCATGCAACCCTCGTTTCATTATCCACTTGCCCAGGTCCTTCAAATATGTTATCCGCTGCTTTCCCCTATCTGGCCTGTTAGTATCAGTTTCTCCAAGCCTTCCTTCCTCATTGCCTGTTCCAGGAAATTTAGCTGCATTTTCCTAATGCTCAGTATTAATTTCCAAAGCCTCATCATTGCTCACATGCTCGATCCATAATATCCGCAGCATCCCTCTCTAGAACCACATTTCAGCTGCTTCAAGTTTTTATTTCGTCTTTGATTATATTGTCCAGCATTCACTGCCATATTGAAGAACTGGCATTACATAGCAATCAAGTATTCTGTTCTTTGTTCCTAGGGAAATGTTCCTGTCTCTTAATACTCTACTAAACTTCTGGAACGCGTCCTTTACCATGCCAATTTGCCTTCGGATATCTGCGTCGACTATCTTCCCAGATATTTACAAAAAAAGGATTTTAAAAAAATACATTCAGATAAAAGTAAAAAGAAAACATCCTTGATAATGGCTAACAAAAATAGCCGAAGCTCTCTGACATACAAAACATTTGAGCAATGATTATATAATTTATGTCGATAAAAGATTAGAAGAACACGAGAAAAATTATATGAAGGTCGTAATTTGTCAGTCGTTTTTTAATTAAATTTGTATGAAAGAGGATTACTGGCCAAATACAAAATTCACACACTTCCACACACACACACACACTTCCACACACACACACACACACTTCCACACACACACACACTTCCACACACACACACACACATACAGACACACACACATACACACACACAGAGACACGCCCACACACACACGCACACACGTCCACACGCACCCCTCCATATATATATATATATATATATATATATTGTTGTGGATCCATAAAAGTTCCGGAAGAAAAATTTAACTCGGGAATTAGTGAAACATATATATTAAACGGAAAACTAATACAAGAGTGTTACACGTCAATCTGACTGCCAAGTATTAAACCGGAATAACTCAACCCAACTTAACTCCACACTGAGAGTTACATTCTCCGGGTATTCATAATAATAGGAAGAGTTTATTATAGTCCAAAAAGGGTAGATCCCTATAACATGTATATATACATATAGGTAGATAAAAAATTGAAAACATTTACAAATAAATCCAAATGAAGTGAACCAACAGTTATGCAATTCCTAGTTTTCTTTTTAAAAAAGTACTCAATACAAGAAATATTGTAGAGCATAATATAATTAAATTTGTTATTTTATTTGAAATTAACTTAGCTATTACTGCGACACGGAAATTTATGTGTCCAGATTTTTACCTCTTCGTCAGGCAATGTTAACTCATTGTTGTAAAAATGATTTTCATTTGAATAAATAAAATAAAGAAGATTTATACATATATATATATATATATGAAATGATTTGTTTGAACATTATTTTTTATCGATACTCGTATTTAAGTAGATCTTCTGTTTTTAATTAAAAAAGTATTATATATTTATATCTACTGGCCAGATTATTTAGGATAAATTTTTATTACGAAAATGTATGCCATTTGGGAGGATATATATATATATATATATCCATTTATATATATATGTATGTATATATTACTTCTGTTGCACGACTCTGAGTTTATATATATATATATATATATATATATATATATATACTACGTCTGTTGCACGAATTTGAGTTTCATTAATAAAACTCACAGACAGCAGTGCTATAGACGTATATGTATATATATATATTTCATAGTCCTTTTGAATTATATCACGCACTATTTATATTGGCACCAGAAAAATAGTTTTATATGTGTGTGTGTGTACTAGCATTAGTACATTATATATATATATATGTATACATACATACATATATACAATTGTGTGTATGTCTGTGTGTGTATATATGTATATATATAGTTTTAGTACAAAGAATTTGTCACTTTAACTGAGCAGGTTCATACTGAATACGAATGTTTCATGAGAACACCGTTATGAAGCCTGAAATCACTGCAACTGTGTTTTTTCCCCAAAACACCTGCTTGCCAAAATACAGTAAAACTACTGTAAAAACAATAATCTTGGCGCTGAACATTTCCATAGCACTACATATATATATATATATATATATATATATATATATATATATATATATATACAAACACATGTTATCTTAAAAGAGTCAAGGAATCATAATTTACTAAACAAACAAATGAATTGATAATGACATACAGACAAAGAAATATGTATATGCTAAAATAGGTTAACTCAGATTAACATAGATGTTTCCATACAGACCTTTGTACTATTATTGTTATCATTGATTTCTTTTTTTCGCTAAGCTAAAAACAATAATTTCCCTCGGCTCATATGCAAAATCATATACACTCTGTCTTAATAATATTCTCGCTATTAATTCAATTTTTGTGTTTGTAATCATGAAGTTATGTTGTGTTCAATCAGCGACGTCGATGACAAGGTGTATAGGACTCGACTTTTCTTTTTGACTTTATCGTGATGTGGAATGCGAAGATGTTCTGCATAGGCAACTGCCGAACTTTCATAAAAACCCTGCCTAAGCCTGGAGAATATATATATATATATATATAAACACTAAGACTTTCTACATGAAGTAGTTAAAAAGAAAACTACAGAAAAAATGAATGAATGGTCATCAGACAAAAATACCAACTATAGGCCGGAGATAATAAAATTAAGCGGGTACAGAAATTTAAGTACCTGGGAAATGTTCTACAAGGGTCATTCAATAAATAAGGTGAATTTTTTGGTATAAGGACTTCTAATACAGATAGAAGCTTAGTATTTTTTTCTTTTTTTTCTTTTATTTCTTTTCCAAAAGGATTTAATTTTTGGGTCGATTGAAAAATATCTTTGAGAGTTTTGGAGATTAACAAAGATGGCTGACCAAGAAGCATGCTCCAGGATTGAACAGAGGTCAATTATCAAATTTTTGGTTGCTGAAGGATACAAAAGAGTTGAAATTCATAGGAGAATATCAACCGTGTATAGTGCCACATGTTTCAGGCAAGAAATGTCTACAAGTGGACTAAATTGTTTAAAGAAGGACGAAGCAGTGTTGAAGATGAAGACTGGCCTGGGAGGCTTACAGAAGTGAGGTCTGTTGAGGTGATCGAATCAGTCAATGATCTCATTCAGTCTGACAGAAGGGCGACAGTGAATGACATTATGATGACATTGCAAGGACTGTGAGCCTATCTGTTAGAACAGCACACAAAATAGTCCATGATGGAGTCGTCTGCATCGAGACAACGCAAGGCGTCACACAGCAGCCCAAATGGTGCAGACTATCAACGAGCAGGTCTGGAAACTGCTCCCTCACCCCCCTTACAGCCAGACCTTGCCCTTTCACCTGCTTGGTCACTTGAAAGCGTTCACGGGAGGCACGAAGTTTGAGAGTGACGATGAGGTGAAATGTGCTGTGAGCGATTGGTTGAGACATCAGTCCAAAGTTTTTTTTTACGCTGAGGGAATACGGAAGCTCGTGCACAGATGGGAAAAGTGTGACATTACTAGGAGACTACGTTGAAAAATAAAAAAAAGTAAGTTTCTATCTGTATTAGAAGTCTTTGTACCGAAAATTTTACCTTTTTTATTGAATGACTCTCGTATCAGAGGAAGGTAATTTCAACACTGAGTTTCGAAGGCGTCTTGTCATAACCAAGGACGCATTCCAGAAGCTGAGTATTGAGAGAGTGGAATATTTCGCTGGAAACCAAGAAGAGATTACGGAACTGTTATATGATATTTGTCCATCAGTATGGCAGCGAATGCTGGACAATGTCATCAAAGATGAAGTACTGACTGGAAGAAACCAAAATGAGCTTCTACAGAATGAAGCTGAAGCTGGTATGAGCAACAATGAGGTTTTAGAAAGGAGAGAAACAAAAACAAAACTTATACTTAATATCAAGATAACTGAAGTTTTTGTGACACAGAATAATGAAGGAGGCTTGGAGAATCTGTTACTCACGGGACGGATTGAGGTAAGTTGAGATCGGGAACAGTAATAGTTGACATGCTTGATGGATGGCGGAGGAAGAGCTTGGTTGTCTACGCCCTAAAGAAAAACGGCATGCGGAAGAAAATGTTATATATAAATTATTATTTTGTATTTATTTCTGAGATGAGTAATTTTCAATAATCTTAAAGTTATGTCTAACTTTTGTTTTCATCTTGGTTAATATAGGTGTTATAATAGACACAACGTTACTACCAAGTACCTTCTGGTCATCATCATGTGTCCATAGATTGGCTGTTGTGGATTATCTGGTTGATTATTAAAAAATATCCTATAAAATCAATTATTGTCCTTTGATGATGACGAGAGGTTACTTGGTCAAAACGTTGTGCCTATTATAACAACTATATTAACCAAGATGAGAACAAAAGTTTGAAATAATTCCAAGATTATAAATTTATATATATTGACGGAAAGAGTTACATATTTTTACTTGTGTTCCTGCCTATGTTCATGCACATAAATATGTTGTTGCTTTTCAGTTTGGCAAAGTTGAAGAAACAGTTTAGAAGAAAAAAAACGAAAAATGACTAGAAATTTTATTTGGGAAGGAAAAAATAAAATTGAATTATGAAATGGAGAAAAAAGTCTCTCTGAGAATTGGCGTCAAAAAGACACACAATATATAATAATATAAAAGAAAAGGAAAATAAAATGAAAAAAAATCTCTACAGATCAGTTGACATTAAAACACTGCAACGAAAAAAAGGTAAGAGAAACATTCATATCTAAGTGAAAATCAATTGAGGAATTATGGGATGTTAGAAACACCTGGAAAGAATTTAGTCAAAAGAGACCGTCCGGTAAGTGAGTGAAGTCAGAATCGGGATCAGGTAGACGAAGAGAACGAAATATTTTGGCTTATCCGAAAGACGAAACAAGAAAATTAAATAATATGTCGTAGCACATCCTACACACACACACTCACACACACACACACACTAAGTCCAGCTTCAGTCCATTATGAAAACTTTAGATCGAATGCCACCTCGCTCGATAAGTAGACATAATTATGATTAATTGTTTAATGTTTTTTTAGATTGTTTTAAACAGACAATAGTACGTGTGTGTGTGTGTGTGTGTGTGAGCGAGGTAGAAAGTAAGAGAAAATATTTATAAAAATAGTGAGGAAGAGAAAAATATATAGACAGACTTACACATATACATACATACATATATAAAATGGAAAAGTTTGTAGGTAAAATCCCTAAAACCAAATCCTTCAGCAATGATCAAAATCAAAATTTTCAAATTTTCAAATCAGTTAATTTAGTTCATAGAAATGAATAATTTATAATCATTGTAAATGATGTGTTGATTTTTCCTTTATATATATATATATAATATTATTATTATTATTGTTATTATTATTATTATTATTAATATATATATATGTGAGTGTGTGTGTGTATATATATATATATATATATATATATATATATATATATATATATATCATTAAATATGACAGACAATGAATGTCTGTTCTGCTTAATCATGAGTCGTTTTAAACATCGTATTTTGACATAAATTTTTCATGAAAATAAAAACAAAAATTTATAAAATTTGCATATTTTTAGTGTGGTGGTTCTAAGATTTCGGCTCAAATGACCCATCTTCAGACGTTAGCATAAAAGTATCCACCATGAAAGATTGTATTCTCTTGTGTTGTTATAAAACGTTGCTATGCGACGTTAACAGTCACGCAGGTGGGAAATTAGTATTGCTGTTCTAGGACGTCATACCACGTAAGTGACAGATATATATATATATGCTATTTATTTCTAATAGATAATCCTATTTTAGTAGATGCTCTGTTTATATTATTAAACAAATCAATTAAAATATGTCAGATTTAATCTATTTCCTAATATATATATATATATATATATATAGTTGTAACAATGGTTTATAAAACATAGTATCACTACACAAAAATGTTCATCTTTCGGAGCTGTACTGCTCCTCTTCGGATGATATGTATAACTGAAAATAAATGATTCCACTAGACAATTTACTCAGACAAATCTACAAACTAAGCCATCTTGCCTACCTCTCTTAACACAAATGTGTATCTCTATGGTTACAAACTGCTGATAGACCAGTTTAGACATACTAAATTCCACACCCCTACATCTACATGTCACATCCCAAAAAATAATTTGTTTACACCATTTATTTTCAGTTATACATGTCCCCCGAAGAGGAGCTGTACGGCTCCGTAACATGAAATACATTTATAAACCATTGTAACAACTATTACAATATTAAGCTCTACTCTGTATCGAGCACTCTTTATACAAGTAAATGCTTGAACAGTGGTTTTAAAATCTACGTGTTCTGTCACTTTCTTACAATATATATATATATATATATATCATTCGTCCGCGAACTGCCTGTTACAACCAACACTATTTTCATCTTTGATGATGGCTGATGTAAGCCAAAAACTCAGAAAGGATTAAATAAAAACATGTATTAATATTGTGATTTTCTTTCCTCTTTCAACGATAATACTATTAGGTTTACCAGACGATATGAAAAAATTTACATAAAATAAATCGACAAAACCTTTCTATAATATTTAATGAAACATGCATCAATATATATATATATATATATATATATATATATATATATATAGATATATATATATATTCTTATCAGTATATGTTGGCTGTATACGTATATGCATAAAGAATCGTATTAGTTTATGTGATAATGATACAAATTATTATTTTAAAGTTCTCCCTTTGTTTTCAACGTCTTGCCTTATATATATATATATATATATATATATATATATATATATATATATATATATATTATCGATTTTATGCACTATTGTAAGAACTGCAACCTTGAAAATGTCTTTGTCTATGAGTGTATCAAATTTGATTAAAATTGAAACACTCCTTCTATAACCCGATTTTTTCGATTATCGATATCTATCAGGGCTACCGCGACACAAAACCTAGCTAAGACCACTCGCAGACGCTTATAGTACAACTGTGTAAATTTTCAAGAAAATTGATTCAGCGGTTCAGCCGTTTCGGAGTCTATAGGTAACGGACAGACACACACATACATACACACAGAGACAAAGTTCTATTTTTAAATAAGTTTATATTATTTTAGAGTCCTCCTTTTGTTTTCAAGTAACTGTATTTTATGGAATATTGATGTTTTCCTGGTCATATTCCTAATGACGTATTTTTCGGGGAAAATGTCTACTTTATAAATCTTTTTATTGAGTGAATTACTTAACGATTCTTTTTCTTCTTTTTTTCCTTCTTCTTCTTCTTCTAATAATAATAATAATAATAATATGAAGAAAAAGTAGAACAAAAAAACGAAGAACATAAACAAAAAGAAGAAGAAGAAGAAGAAGACAAAAAAGAATAATGAATAAATATCTGCTAGATGGATATATATATAACTAAGAATAATATTCGGTAGGTTTTACCGAAATGCAAAAATGAAAATCCCCAGGAAATGACAAGGTGGCTAATATCTGACTCTGTTTTCTGACATCAGTATATAAAATCCTTGCATAAACATTATAAACGCTAATTAATAATTCCAGTGAAGTCCCAGAATAGATCACTGAAGGTATTATATATCTCCTATCAGAAACGGTTTAATAACATGTTTGTCTACCACATATAAATTGATGACGTCTATTCTGACAAACTGCCTTACACTTTTCTCGATAAAAGTATTCCCTTTGAACAGAAGAGATGTCAAAGAGATTCATATGGTTTCAAAGATCAACTATTGATAAACGATCCTGTAAAACTACAAGGAAAAGAGATAGACATTTTGGATAACCGTAAAAACTTTGATGGTGCGCCAAACTGTTGGATTCTTCGAAAAAGTACAAAATCTCCGCATCATCATCATCATCATCATCATTTATCCATCACACCCAGATGGTGCATAGGGCAGCAACATTTTGTTGCTGTTTCAGTAACAAACTGTTTTTTACGGGGCAGGGTTGTTAGCCCTGCTCCCAACACCCAAACCTGGAGGACCGGTGGACCATTCTTGGTCTTTACGTTTACAGCACCTGGTATTCCCAAATGGTCCCCGATTTATTTCCTGACCAGGCTCGATGTTGCTTAACTTCGGTGATCGGACGGGAACCAGTGTATTCAATACGATATAGCCGTAGACACAAAATCTCCCCGGTGATCATGAATTTCCTATTGGATTCAGGAAAAGAAAAAAATATTATACCTAAATCAGGCCAGTCTCTCTGAAAGTAAAACACTGCGCCTCCTCGGGTTAACTCTCACAACAGAACTAAAGTAGAATGTCTACATCGAATCCATAGCTAAATCTGCTGCTAAGAAGGTTGGTTTTCTGTGCAGAGCCAGGAAGTTTTTCCCGTTTTAAACAACCCTGCATATATACAAATTTACAATCCGCCCGTGCATTGAATACTGCTGCCATATCTGGGCTGGTGCTCCTGCTATCTACCTAGGTGTCCTTGACAAAATCCAACAGAGAATCCGTAATGCAATAGATCCCGACTTGGCAGCTCAGATACAGTCACTTTCTCACCGCCGCGATGTGGCTTCCTTGTGTCTCTTCTATAAATACTTTCACAGCTTCTGCTCCGATGAACTTAGCTCACCGATGCCTCCTATATATAAATTTACCCGAGCCACAAGATTAGCAACTAGGTCCCACCCTTTTACTGTGAAACCAATAAAATGTAAACGCAAATTTTACTCCATCAGCTTTTTTCTCGCACTTTCCGTTTGTGGAATTCCCTTCCGTTTACTTGTTTCCCCGAAAGCTACAATCTCCAAGAATTTAAATGTAAAGTCAATAGTCATCTCCTATCTCACTAAAATGCATCATCTCTCTCTCATAATCTCATCTCATTTCTTGAGTATTCTCATCCTTTTTTTACTCGCTTCCTGACACCACTGTATTCTGTCACTCCTTCTCATAACTTTCCTCCGATGTAACCCGCTTCACAACGGTGGCAATATAATGCCTTGCTTTTGGGAGATACGATTATAAAAAGCCACACTAAAGGTACTGCCACTTCCAACAGCCTGAATATCCGACAAGGAATCTTTCAAGTAGACTCAGAAACACCCACAACAGATCCACTTTTTTTCACAAAGATTAAAGAACTAGATAAAAAAAAGAAGCTTATAGGTACCTTAAATTTGCAAAGTAAATAGTATACAGCATATCCAAATGAAGGAGAAAGTTAAAAAAAGATACTACAAACATGTACGTCTTCTACCATATCAGTCAGTCAGTTAAATGCCATACGTGGTACTAAAGGTACTGCCACTTCCAAAAGCCTGAATATCCGACAAGGAATCTTTCAAGTAGACTCCTTGTCAACCTTTCTGTTTTTTAATCCCCCTCTTGTAATAACTAAACGTAAATAGCTATAGATGCAAACCAAACAAGAACCTATTTAATCACTTACTATACATGGACGATCTCAATCTGTTTGTAAATGTCAACAATGAGTTGAAGGGTTTTCTGAATACTGTAAAATGTTTCAGTGACGACATCGGTATGGATAACGGATTGAATAAATGTGCAGAATTAACCTTAAAACGTGCGAATTACAGAGACACACTCAATAGATCTAGATTTTGTCACAAAGATTGAAGAACTAGATCAAAAAGAAGCTGATAGGTACGTTGAATTCGCAAATATCCCACAGTGAATTGGCATGACGAAAGAAGAGTTCCACAAATTGAGTAAACCATTAAGACACAGGAAAATTCCACTAGAAACAAAGAAGAGAGTACTAGATTGCTATGTGATGTGAGTACTTCAATATGGCAGTAAATGCAGGATAATATCATCAAAGATTAAATAAAAACTTGAAGCAACTGAAATGTGGTTCTACAGAAGAATGCTGCGGATATCATGGACCGAGCATGTGAGCAATGATGTTGGAAAGAATGGAAACGAAAAGAACATTAACATTGAGCATCAGGAAGAGACAAATGAACTTCCTGGAAATTGCACTGAGGAAGGAGGGCTTGGAGAACCTGATACTAACGGGCCAGATAGAGTGAAAAAGAGACAGAGGAAAGCAGCGAATAACTTATTTGAAGGGCCTGAGCAGGTGGATGACAGATCGGGGATTGCCAGATGTTACAGGAGAAAGCGTGCTAAGAGCCACCAGAAATAGGGAGACGTGAAAGGCCATGATGTACTGGAAAGACAAGTCACATAGATGATGAAGAAAAAGAAGAAGATACATGGATGATCTTTTAGATCATCCATGTATCTTCTGTGACTTGTCTTTCCAGTACATCATGGCCTTTCACGTCTCCCTATTTCTGGTGGCTCTTAGCACGCTTTCTCCTGTAACATCTGTTTGTAAAAGACAACAATGAATTGAAGGGTTTTCAAATGCTGTAAAATGTTTTAATGACGACATCTGTATGGGATATGGACTGAATAAATGTGAAGAAGTAACCTTAAAACGTCAGAAACACCCACAACAGATCCACTTTTTTTCACAAAGATTAAAGAACTAGATAAAAAAAGAAGCTTATAGGTACCTTAAATTTGCAAAGTAAATAGTATACAGCATATCCAAATGAAGGAGAAAGTTAAAAAAAGATACTACAAACATGTGCGTCTTGTACCATATCAATCAGTCAGTTAAATGCCATACGTGGTACAAGGTTTGGGCGATCATGTCTCGAAAGAGAGATGACTAACTGGGAAAAAAGATTATTGCGCAGTAGTTTACCATTGCTTTCTGCGATAGACTGGTTGCCAGACAAGGCTAGAGAACCCGATCTCTCCTATTATTCAACCCATAACTGGAAGAACGAGACGTATTAATACCTTTCCAAAGGGTATTTGTGCGTAAGTGAATGCAAGGAATTCAACCGGGATTCGAATTCGGCACCCCGATTTGTTGTTCCTAATCGATATCCACTTCACTACAACCCACATAAAACAGAATATCAGACATAATCGCCTTGGCTGTACATGTGGTGTAATAAAGTTTAAGCATCATTAATTGAACCATAGCTGACATTATACGAATGGAGGCTGACACGATGTTAAGTATGAAGTAACAATTTTGTTGAGATTGGCTCTAGAATTTTTTTGTTGATCCCATGTTTGATGTTTGGTATAGATTATATTGTAGGTATAGGGTGCGGTTAATGCTTAATTATTCGGCCTTGTGTGATGCATAACCAAACTCCCTACAGCCTGGGATATTTATTTCGTTATTATCATCATAAGAATTATCAGAAGGTTTTCAGCAGAAGGTTGGTTATAGATTGGAAATTAGATTTTTGGATTGGTGTGGAATTGTGAAAGAGTGGAAGAATAAAAATATACATTTGCATGTTAAAATAGAAATTTATTAAAAGAAAGAATAACAAGAAATGGTAGAAATTAATGTTCACTGAGAAAGTTAAGGGCATCAAGAATTGTTCGTAGTAATAATTTGTTGGAAAGAGTATATGCTTGCGTATGTATGTATGTATGTATGTATGTATGTATGTATGCATGTATGAACGTTTATTTGGTAGGAATGTCTTTGAATGAAGAAGAAGAACACGTCTCCCTATCACTGGTGGCTCTGAGCACGCTTTCTCCTGTAACATCTGGCAACCCCCGTTCTGTAATCCATCTGCTCAGGCCCTCCAAATATCGCTGATTTCCTCTCTCTTTTTCCCTCTATATCGCCTGTTAGTATCAGGTTCTCCAAGCCGTCCTTCCTCATTGCATCTCCCAGGAATTTCAGCTGTCTCTTCCTGATGGTCAGTATTAATTTCCTTTTCGTTTCCATCACTTTCAAAACCTCATCATTGCTCACATGCTCAGTCCATATCCTCAGCATCCTTCTGTAGAACCACATTTCACCTGCTTAAAGTTTTTCTTTCATTTTCGATGATATTGTCCAACATTCACTGCAATATTGAATAACTGACAACACATAGCAATTAGTGTGAAAATACAAAAAATATATGAACGAAAGAAGGGAAGATAGAACTGCTTAACGTCTCCTACTAATAAGTCATTAATAATGGACTATTGTTTTTTGATTGCCTGGGAAAAAACAAAGCATGTATCAGAGACGTAATTTGGTTTCAATGACAAATTGCAGGAAAGAAATAAAAAAAACATTGAAGGGAAGATAGAAGTGTTTCAGTCAAATGGAAAAGTCAAATAGTTTCATTTGTACCCTCTTTTTAAAATAATGGCCAGCATTCAAATTTGCAATTTTTTTCTAAGAGCAGCTCCCACTGATAATTGAATTCAATACTAAGCTGTAATTATTATAGAGAGACAAGCTTGCTAAACAGAGCAGCACTTAGGAAAATGGTGATTTTCTAAACCCAACTTAGATAGTGATTTCTTAACCATCGCTTAGATGTGACACAATGCCAAAAGCATGGGGTACCCAGTGAGGGTACTACTCAGTTCTAACAAAACAAACTTGCTGACCATTATATCACGTCGAGACACCACAGCATTCATATCTATGATTGTTATCTTAACTTATTTATATATCTATCTGTGTCTGTCTGTCTGTGTGTGTGTGTCTCTGTGTGTGTCCGCTACCTATAGACTCTGAAACGGCTGAACCGATTTTCTTGAAAATTTACACAGTTTTACTATAAACGTCTGCGAGTGTTCTTAGCTAGGGTTTGTGTCGAGGTACCCCCGATAAATATCGAAAATCGATAATCGAAAAGATCGGGTTATAGAAGGAGTGATCTGATTTTAATCAAATTTGATACACTCATATACAAAGACATAGGAAACGATATTCAGAAGTTTCAATGTTGCAGTTCTCGACGAAAAACTTATTTGATATCGATACCAGGAAATCAAAATTTGACTTGCATCCATTCATTTTTCTTTCAGTCTACGGTTTCGCTTTAACTGGAAACAACTATTGCTTTTTAGTCTTTTGTGCCAACGTCCAAAGTGTCTGAGCTCCAGGACCATGGATTAGTTTTAAAGCTTCCATTACACCCGAGCAACGCCGGGCTATACTGCTAGTTGCAATATATTGTTGCATTTAAAGGCTCAAATATTTACTAATGCGATAGATCTTTACGGACAATTTACTGTCGTAGAACTTGCCATGGGTTTACTTAATCATCAGCTTAATAATAATAATAATAATAATATATATATATATATATATATATATATATATATATATATATATATATATATATAAGAACAACGCGATATTTTAACTGCTTAAAACTAGTAAATAGGAAAATGGCACATTAAGTGGGTTTGCAGTCACTTTATCTCTTTCGTCAGCAATCAATTTCTACTTGTCTGAATAGAGCGTAGGTCAACATAGAGTAAAAATCTAAAATAAATGCACTGAAGAAGAAAAATCTTAAATACACCATTTATTTAATCCTTCATCTTGAACGTTTTTTCTTTTCTTTTTCTTTTATTTCCCTTTCATTTTGAATCTATTTTACTCATAACCGTTCGAAAATCTTTTGAAAATAAGTCATGGTTTATATTCTACATGGTACCATCTGGTAAAGAAAGGCATCTTTTATCCGAATAATTTCTGTGAACAGCTGTAGGCAACTGGCTTTTTATGGAGCTGAAAAGGTGAACTTGTAAAAAGAAAAAACTCCAAAATATAAGTCTTGGTTTTACTTTGACAAATTCAGATTTTTTTTTTTGCTAAATTGCGTCCACAAAGGTCTTATTCTCGAAATTTCATAGCTGTTTATCCGTGAATTTTTCAACACTACTGTAGACGTGTGTCTTGCAATAAAATGTTAAGATTTAGTGTCTAACTTGTGTGTAAATGCGTGAATATGTGGACAGTGAGGTTTAAAGGATGTTTGTCGAATGCTCGTTATTTGCAGTGAATATTGACTCAGAACAAGAAATCGGAGATCCGAGTTCGAATTCCAGTCGAATTCGTTGCAGTTTCTTACATACAAATACCCTTGGAAAATGTATTATGCCGCTGCATTTCCATCAAACAAGACAGGATGGATTCTATATCATTGATTGGCAACCAGTCTACCGTGATGGCAAGCTATTGCAGGAAAATTTTCTGCCCAGTCAGACATGTTTCTTCCGAGACATGATCGCCCAGGCGTGTATCACGAATGGCACCTGATTGAATGTTTAACGAAAATATATAGAAAGCTACGGCTCCAAGAACTCAATGAGTTTCTTACTGTTTACGATTCATACCAAGAAAATATATACTTAAATAGTAAATATTTTTATTCCTTTGAATATACTAGCAAAGTAACCGTAGAAATAACAGGGTTATTTACAAACAGATTATATCTGCAAATATATACCATTTATAAAAAGCTTATCAATATCACATTGAAACACCGTTTTTCATAGGATTATCGAAGTTAAGGAACATCGAGCTTGGTCATAACCTAGATTGGTGACCGTGAGAATACCAGGGGCTATAATCTTCGTTGTGTGGGTGGCGTCATGGATAGAGTCTCGGAATTGAGAATTGGTGAAAGGAATTTCGATTTCAGTACGGTTTGTTATATTCACTTATGCGAAATGGGAAAGGAGTAAATGGGAAAGGAGTAAATGGGAAAGGAGTAAATGGGAAAGGAGTAAATCTATGTTCTCTCTCCAGCTATGTAGGACATGTATAAGCAAAAGTCATCAGTATTGCCACAATAAACTCTTCAATCCTCTAGGGCCATTCGTATCATATTTGATACAGAATTTCCCTATAAGGAAACATTTGACATTTCCCTATAAGGAAACATTTGGTATTCATTGACTGAGCAGTCAGTACTGCTTTCATTTGAAATTTATAAAATATTTCTCTTAAAAAATTTTTCAGGCAAATATTTCTTTCAAGGCTTGTTTTCATACTGTATCAAATATGATACGAATGGCCCTAGAGGGTTAAGGCTTCTACTGGGCATAAAGTTGGGGGATCAGTTCTATATTGTTATGAAGTAATAAACAGATCCCCCACTAATTACTACTTAACCCTCTAGGGCCATTCGTATCATATTTGATACAGTATTTCCCTATAAGGAAACATTTGGTATTTCCCTATAAGGAAACATTTGGTATTCATTGACTGAGCAGTCAGTACTGCTTTCATTTGAAATTTATAAAATATTTCTCTTAAAAAATTTTTCAGGAAAATATTTCTTTCAAGGCTTGTTTTCATACTGTATCAAATATGATACGAATGGCCCTAGAGGGTTAAGGCTTCTACTGGGCATAAAGTGGGGGATCAGTTCTATATTGTTATGAAGTAATAAACAGATCCCCCACTAATTACTACTTAACCCTCTAGGGCCATTCGTATCATATTTGATACAGTATTTCCCTATAAGGAAACATTTGACATTTCCCTATAAGGAAACATTTGGTATTCATTGACTGAGCAGTCAGTACTGCTTTCATTTGAAATTTATAAAATATTTCTCTTAAAAAATTTTTCAGGCAAATATTTCTTTCAAGGCTTGTTTTCATACTGTATCAAATATGATACGAATGGCCCTAGAGGGTTAAGGCTTCTACTGGGCATAAAGTTGGGGATCAGTTCTATATTGTTATGAAGTAATAAACAGATCCCCCACTAATTACTACTTAACCCTCTAGGGCCATTCGTATCATATTTGATACAGTATTTCCCTATAAGGAAACATTTGGTATTTCCCTATAAGGAAACATTTGGTATTCATTGACTGAGCAGTCAGTACTGCTTTCATTTGAAATTTATAAAATATTTCTCTTAAAAAATTTTTCAGGAAAATATTTCTTTCAAGGCTTGTTTTCATACTGTATCAAATATGATACGAATGGCCCTGGAGGGTTAATGTTTTAAATAACCAGCAAAAGATTGATAAGTCGTATAAACGCATCAAACTCCAATACTTTTCTGGACTACGTGTTTTATTAGACATTGACGATATATATAAAAGCAAAAAAGAAAAAGTAATTTTTCGCAACACAGTCTTGCGATTATTTTTTGTTATTACAATTTACACCCCAGAAGATGATCTTCGAAGGAGATTGAAAGTACTTGAGAACATTGAGAAATAAAAATATAATATCAACTGCGTAAGTTACAGTACATTTCTTACATCTTTCAATCCTAATCAGTCAGTCAGTTAAGTGTCAAACATGCTTAGGCGATCATGTCTCAAAAGAGATATGACTGACTGGGAAGAAGATTATCTCGCAGTAGGTTGCCATTGCTTTCTGCAGTAGACTGGTTGCCAGCCAAGTTTATCGAGCCCAATCTGTCCTGTTATTTAACCCATAACTAAAGGGGATAGGTATATTAATACCTTTCCCAAGGATATTTGTGCGTAACTGAATGCAATGAATTCAACTTACGCGTAATCTAGTAGCATGCTTGAATTCACGTAGTCCGAGCAAAAGGTAAAAAAGTTCGTCAGAACAGTTGCCACGAAAATACTTGTATAAGATAGAGGGAAGCCGCGTCCCGTCGGTGAGAAAGTGACTGAAGTCGAGATCGATTACATTGCTGATATTTCTTTGGATTAAAGATGAGTAAGTATTGTAGGTTGATTTTTTCTATTATCACCAAAGTCATGACTTTGAAGGCTGGTGCGATAAACAACTTGTTCTATTAATAAAAAATATTGTCCCTGTGACAGAATATATAGGTGTCATTCAATATATACACAAAAGAGAAAGGCACTACAGTGACTCGGGTTATAGTACTATCTATCTATCTATCTATCTATCTATCTATCTATCTATCTATCTATCTATCTATCTATTAATATGTTTCATCTATCTATATATCTAACTCTGAAGAAAAAAGAATGCTGAAGAAAAATTAGTAAAACATATCTCTCTCTTTCTCATATATGTGTGTGTGTGTGTGTGTGAGAGAGAGAGAGAGAGAGTGTGTGTGTGTATGTGTATGCATGCCTTTGTATCTCCATTAAAAACTACCAAAAATTAGTTTGTACATAATCTAGTGAAAATTCGTATCTATCTATCTATCTATCTATCTATCTATCTATCTATCTATCTATTAACTGATTATTAAGTGAACAAAACAATATGGAAGTAAAGTTAATCAAAAATTTCTCTGTATGTCTCCCTCTATATATAGAGAGAAAGAAATAGAGAGAAACTATATAAATGAATATGAATAGAAACAGAGAAATATATATATATATAAATATATATATATATATATATTTGCTATATCAAATAAAATTGCGAATTCTACATACGTTGTATAAATATTTCAGCAAGAAAAATATTGCTTTTTCATCAACGATCAAAACCAGTTTTTTTTTGTTTCAAATATGCAAAAAAAAAATTCCCATACCGTTGTACGTGATTATTCATATTCATGAGCTAATTTAGTTCATAAAAATGAATTTTAATTTATAACCATTCTAAATAATGTATTGAGTTTTCCTATTATAAATATCATATTTCTCTGGAAAACATCCATTGAGCTCTCTGTACAGATCTAACACTTGATTATTTAATAACAACACCATTTTTTCTATATCTTTTAAGCTGAGATTTCTATGAATTCTTTCAATGTGTTGTTTTATACCATTTTTCATTATTCCAAGTGCCCCTACTATCACTGGTACCATTCTTGTTTTCAATATCCACATTTTCTCTATTTCAATTTTAAGGTTTTTAGTTGATTTTTTAAGCGCCACTTAGGTATAAAGTACCCAGTGAGGATCGAAAATTTCCAGTTCTTTAAACTTCAATAATTCTACAAATTTCTTGGTTTTTATTCTAAAATACGTTTGATAAGCCATATCAGTTAGTAAGCAATTTTTTTTCTTTTTGTTTTTGGACAATAATGTCCGGATTATTTGCAAATTTTCTGTCTGTGTAGATGGTGTAATCCCATAGGATGATGACCTCTTCTATTTCTGTAACCGGTGCTGGGTGATGTTCATACCAGTGTTTGTTAACATATTTTCCAAAATGTTGCCCCCTCTCTATCGTGACGATATTTATATTAATTTGGGGCAAATACTGAACATCCTGAGATTAGATGGTCTATTAGTATTATTCTTCTCATTATTATTGTCTGGGTATTTTTCTTGTATTATTTCATATACCCGCCATCTGCAAAAAACAAACAAAAAATAAAACATTAAGGATCGTCGCAAGACAAACTGGATGATTCAGTGACATGCTTGACCTACAAGACGTGGGAGGAAGCCAATCTTCCCCAAGAAATGGTACGCCTAAAATTTTTGGTCTTACAGAATGCATTCCATACGTCCTGAAATGTAGATTTACGTAAATATCACACACATACACACAAAACACGAGTAGTAAAATCCTAACTGGGTTATCCATAAATATTCGACATTAAAGTTCTAGCAAGAATTGGCATGTCGTAAGATAAACAAAACTAAAAAAACACACACAAGCCGCAAATATATATAGGAGGTGTGTCCAAAAAACGCTACCCTCAAAGATCTGCTGTTTTCGTTTGTTCATTCGATCAGAATTACTGCACATCTAATACATACATATATATATATGTGTGTGTGTGTGTGTGTGTGTGTGTGTGTGCGTGTGTGTGCCTGTGTGTGTATACGTATATACATATATATATATATATATATATATATATATATAATGCATATGTATAAGTATTTATACATGAGATGTGCAGTAACATATATATATATATAATATTTATATATATATATATAATATATATCATATATATATATATAAAAAATATATATATATAATATATATATATCATATATATATATATATATATATATATATATATATATATATATATATATATATTTGTCTGTAAATTCATATAGAAATTAACAGGGAGATAGCCATTACCAACATGTTAATTTAAGGCATGCATTTTCAACCCTTTAATGATATGCTTAAAATGACTATTTCCCTGCTAAGTTTTATATGAATTTTCAGATAAATAGATATCCGCTCTATAAGTTAAATTAGTTTACATTGAGCTCTCTATTGGATCACTTTTAATACTGTAACGATATTTAATAGGATCCGCCTGGATTATTTACCAACCTTATTCCGGATTATTTACAAATCCTATCCTAGATTTTTACATCCTATATATATATATATATATATATATATATATATATATATATAAAATGCATGTGATGCATCAAAAGTGGTTTCTATGATTGAAAATTGAATCATATTCAATTCGTATAAGGATATTCTTTTTTTTTCTAGTCAGATTTGTCACTATCTTGTCTAGTAAACCTTATTTCACAGTTAAAAAGACAAAAAGCTATTATACCTTTATACGGCTCCTGTTTTATATACACTATTTATTGCATATGAGAATTAAGTTATTATAAAAAAATAAATGAAACTTAAAGTGAGATATCCAGAAGAGGCATGGCACATAGAACTAGAACAATCTACCCGGTAGACGAAAATAATGTTTCGCTCCGAAATTTTGTTCTTGTAAAAAAGACGGGTGCATACAATATCTTGAACAAAGTGCGGACATTGAAAAAATAATTAGTTAGTTAAGTTCCATCGAGACTGACTTTACAGAAGATTTTTCCCGCAGTGGGTTGTAATTGCATTCTGCAATAGACTGGTTGACAACCAAAGACATAAAACAGAATTTGTTCTGTTATTTGACCAATAACTCCAGGGCGTATTTGAGCGTAAGATAGTCTTAAGCTGGGGTTTCCAGGGATTCTTTCAATGTGTTGTTTTGTTCCATTTTTTATCATTCCAAGTGCACCTACTATCACTGGCACAACTCTTGTTTTCAATTTCCACATTTTTTCTATTTCAATTTCCAGGTCTTTATATTTTGACAGTTTTTCAAATTCCTTCGTTGCTATGTTACAATCCGCTGGACAAGCCATCTCAATTAATAGACAAGTTTTCTCTTTCTTGTTTTTAACAATAATGTCTGGCCTGTTTGCTTCAATTTTTCTGTTTGTTTAGATGGTGTAATCCCATAGAATGGTGACATCTTCTATTTCTGTAACCAGTGCTGGGTGATATCCATTCCAGTGTTTGTTTACAGATTTTCCATAATGTTTGCAGATTGTCCAATGGTAATATTGCCCAACTCTATCGTGGCGATTATAATATTCATTTGGGGCAAGTACAGAACAGCCTGAGATTACGTGGTCTATTGTTTCTTGGTGTTTATCACAAAACCTGCATTTTGGATCCATATTATTATGCATAATCTTTGCCTGAAAGTTTCTAGTGAAAAGACTTTTGTCTTGTGCTGCAAGAATAAAGCCTTCAGTTTCAGACTTTAATCCAGATGCACGTAAACATCGATGAGTATTAACTTTGTCAACATTGGATTTATTGGCACGTTCTGGATATTGGCCATGCAGAGGTTTGTCTTGCCAGCCTTGTTTCATCTGTCCAAGAGCTTTATCTTTGGCTTTCATTTTCATAGTTGTTGTCTTGTATGACAATTCCAGCTGAATAAGACATCTTCCACCTTCTTTACGGGGTATGTATAGACGGTATACATCAGCCTTTGGATGATGCATCTTAGGCTTATAAAGAAGCTTTCTGTTTTAGAATCCATTCGCCTGATGTCTTTTAAGATGTTGAAACTCTTTTGGACAACTGGGATTGCAAGGCTATTATTGGCCATAATTCTGTTCTGAGAATTCAATTCAGTTTTTAATATCATTCGTAGCTTTCTATAGTACTCTTTACGCACTATTTCATTTTTTTATGGTGAATGTTTTCACTCTCATTTATACCTAGGTATTTATAAGCTTCTTCTGGTTTCAATTCTTTTATTGTTACAGCAGGGTCTAAGCTAATTGAGGATGTATTGATCCACTTAAAACTGTAGCTTTAGCACATTTATTCAAATTGAATTTCATTCCAATGTCTTCGCTGAAGCATTTTACAGTTTGCAGAAACCTTCCAGCTCATTATCATTCTTAGCATATAACTTTCAGTTATCCATGTAAAATAGATGGCTTATTTTCTTTTGGCCTATTTTATAACCACATTCTGTCTTATTAAGTTGACTGGCTAGTGCTATTAATGATATGCAGAATAGTAATGGAGACAAAGAATCACCTTGAAATATACCTCTTGTGATGTTTATTTCATCAGACTTATAGGTTCCATTTATATGATTGAGGTAAAGGGTTGTTTTCCATATAGACATGCACTGTTTGATGAAATTGATGATGACGGGTGATATCTTGTATATTATTATTATTATTATTATTATTATTATATTTTTATTTTTATTATATTATTATTATTATTATTATTATTATTATTAATATTAATATTATTATTATTATTATTTTAATTGTTTGTATTATTATTTCATTATTTAGTTGTTTTTGGTTATAATAAATTTAGACCGGTAAACAGACGCATTAGAAAGTGTTCTGTACAATTATATTGCAGAACTGCTACAGAAGGTGATAACGAGTGATTAAAAAACATTAATTCTTGTCAATCTGCTTTTTAAAACTTTCACGTCCTGGTGTTCTTTTGTTGTTAAATATAATAAAAAAATAGAACGAGCATTCAAAGCAACATCTGTTTAACGTCACTTTCTGCCTAATGATATGTTACACACTTCAGAAGGAACCTATTAAATCGATGTATGATCGGGCAACGTTTACTAATTTGCACACACACACACACACACACACACACACACACACACACACACACACACATATATATATATATATATATATATATATATATACAAAAGAAAAATTCCCCACATAACCTGAAGTGATTAATGAGGTTTTCATTTTTGTATATCATTTTGCTTGGATAGTAACCATTCAATTCCCTCTATAGGTCATTCGCTTTAATAGCTAATATTAAATAGATTTATTTGAATTTTCCTCTCCGTTTAAAGATTTGACATCATTACTTGTATATATATATACGAAGACTAACGAAATATTTATAAACAACGGACAATTTCAAATTATTTGTTTGAACATTATTTTTGATCGATACTCGTATTTAAGTAGATATTCTGTTTATAATCAAACAGTATATATATATATATTTCTGCTAGCCTGATTATTTTCAAAAACTCATCGTAAATAATCAGTCTTGTAGAAATAAATATATATACTGTTTTATTATGACATAATATCTACTTAAAAATGAGTTTCGATCAAAAATAATGTTCAAACTAATATATATATATATATATATATATATATATATATATGTGTGTGTGTGTGTGTGTGTGTGTGTGTGTGTGTGTGTGTGTGTGTGTATATATATATATATATATAGCTCAAAAAATAGAGGAACACTTTTAATCAAAGTATAGCAACCTATCAGTCAAATATTTTGGATATTTATCTGATCAGTTAAGTAGCAGAGGGGCTTGTTAATCAGTTTGATAATGAAATCAACAACAGGTACTTCAGAGGGGCAACAATGAGACACTTCACCAAAACAGGAATTGTTGAGGCCACTGATACTTACTTTCCCTTCTCATTTCTTTTGGCTGATTCTTTCTGACTGACATTCGACTGCTGTTGTTTTTCGTTTGTCTTGGATCAACATCTCTGTTGATAGCATGGTGTGGTACCTGGACGCTACAGAGGTTGCACATGTAGTGCAACTCCTCCAAGATGGCACATCAATACGTGCCGTTGCAAGAAGGTTTGCTGTGTCTCCCCGCAGTCTCAAAAGCATGGAGGAGATTCCAGGTGACATGTAGTTATTCCAGGAGAGCTGGGCAGCGCTGTGGAAGATCTTTAAACCCGAAGCAGGCTCGGTATCTGCGCCTTTGTGCAAGGAGGAACAGGATAAGCACTGCCAGAGCCCTACAAAATGATCAGGCCACTAGTGTTAATGTTTCTGACCAAACAATCAGAAACAAGCTCCATGAGGGTGGCCTGAGGGTCCGACGTCCTGTAGGGGGCCCTGTGCTCAATGCCCAGCACCGTAAAGCTCGTTTGGCATCACCAGAATTGGCAACTACGCCACTGGCGCATTGTGCTCTCCACCGATGAGAGCAGGTTCAATCTGAGCACACACGACAGACGTGAAAGGGTTTATAGATGCCGTGGAGAACGTTATGCTGTCTGCAACATCATTCAGCATTACCGGTTTGGTGGTGGGTCAGTGATGGTCTGGGCAGGCATAACCTTGGATGGACGCACAGACCTCTACAGGTTAGATAATGGCACACTGACTGCTATTAAGTATCGGGATGAAATCTTTGGATCAATTTTCAGAACCTACGCTGGTTCAGTGGGACCTAGGTTCCTCCTGATCTCCGACAATGCCCTAAAACATGTGGATAGAATATGCTGGCAGTTTCACGAGGATGAAGGAATTGATATTATTGACTGGCCCCCACGTTCACTTGACCTAAACCCAATAGAACACCTCTGGAAATTTTGTTTAGGTCCATCCGTTACCGCCAGATTGCCCACAGACTGTCCAGAAGCTCGGTGATGTCCTGGTTCCGTCGTCTGATTAGGAGCATGCCCAGACGTTGTCAGGTATGCGTACAAGCACACAAACGACTTAGAATCATTTTTAGTTTCTAATTGACATTTTGGCAAAATGGACCAGTCATTTTGTCACTTTTGTTTTTGCGGTGACTTTTATTTCGCCTCACTTTAAGGTGATCATTTTCATTTCTATCAAATTATATGACATCATTATGTTACTAATACATCACCTACTTATTATGAGGAAAGTTATTCAAGATCCTTTTTACCTTATTTAGATATGATGTGTTTTCGAAATGTTCCTCTAATTCTTTGAGCAGTATATTTTGCTAGCTTGCATTTTTCCGTTATACTCGTTCAAAGTAAATAAACTTTTGGATGAAATTGCACGCAAATTCAGAAAATATATAACATTCCATCTATATCTTTTTTCAAAATGTTCATCTAGGACAAAGGAATTGATACCCTGCCCACGTACACCTCACCTAAACCCAATAGAACACCTCTGAGACGTTATGTTTAGGTCCGTTTGGTATCGTCAGGTTGCCCCTTATAGGAGCTCAGTGATTCCCTGGTTCAGATCTGGGAGGAGATCTCCCTGGACACCATTCGTCGTCTCGACGTTGTCAGGCATGCGCACAAGCACGTGCGGGCCACACAAACTACTGAGAATCATTTTGAGTTTCTAATTGACATTTTGGCAAAATGGAACTGTCTGCTGCACCATTTTGTCACTTTTATTTTTGCGGTGACTTTTATTTCCCCTCACTTTAAGGTGATCATTTTCATTTCTATCAAATTATGTGACATCATTATGTTACTAATACATAACCTACTTATTATCATTTTCCCTTTTTAGATCTGATGCGTTTCCGAATTGTTCCTCTAAGTGTTTTGAGCGGCGTATATATATATATATATATATTGATTACAACATATCTATTATAGTAGTCGATGCACCAACAATGCAAAGCACAGAGGAAGAAATAGAATCATTTTAATCCATACTAAGCAATGCCAAGCCTCAGTGCAAAAGCGAAGAAATTAGAATCATAATAGGTGACTTGAATGCCAGGGTCGGTAATTATAGGGAAAGGCAGGCGACCGACACCTTTGGATTAGGAATCCGCAACGAACGAGGAGAAAAGTGGATCCAGTGGTGCACAGCAAATAATTAACATCTAGTTTCATGAATACCCAAGACGTCTATGGACATGGAGAAATCCAGGAGGCGATAAGAAAAACCAAACCGAGTTTATGTACTCCTGTTTATGTAATCATAAGCAGGAGATTCATAAATGCAAGGATTCAGTGCAAAACTTTTCCAAGTGCCGACTGTGGAAGCGACTACCTCCGAGTCATCTGCAAAATAAGGGTGAAACTCCAGAAACTGAAGAAGCCTAGTGCAGCACCCCGACTGCAATACAACCCACTCGTGAATGATATCAACCCGCAAAAAATACACTGACAGCAAATACGAAGAACAAACGGGAAATGGAAACTCGAAACACGGACACTCTAAAGAAAGCACTAGTGACATCAGCAAACGACATTGCCCCAAAGAAAATCCGACGCAGATAAAAAAAAATAAAGAAGGAATGATTGAAGAGCATCTTGACATGATTCAAGGAGACGGAAAACGATGCCAAGACATGGAACCGAAGACAAGAAACTACACAAATAAACAAGAAGTAAATGGAAACAGGCTAAAGAAGAATGGCTCGACAACAAATGTACAGAAGTATAGAGAATGAGCAAGACTAGTAAAGCAGACATGCATAAAGAAATAAGAGAACTGATTATGTCTTATCGATTATACGAAAGCCTTCGACAAAGTACGCCACAAGGAATTGGTAGAAATGTTCAGCAACCTCGACATATTTGGAAAGACATCAGAGTAATAAAAAAAAAACTTTACTGGTATCAAACCGCCTGAATACGGACAGGAAACGAATTCAGCTGCTATACAAACATAGAAAAAGACGTATGCCAAAAACGTGTCTTTTGACCGGGTCTATTCAACTTGTACAGTGAGACTATTCTTAGGACTTTAGAAGTTATGCCAGGATTCTTCATTGGAATATGAAAAACGTTAAGCACGCAGATGATACACTGCTGATAGCAGACATGGAAAGGAAACTAGAAGACCTCTTACAGAAGGTATTCGAAGAGAGTGACAAGAAAGAACTACAAATGGACTGTAAGAAAAACGAATGAATGGTCATCAGCAAAAAGAGCAGTCCAAAATGCTAATACATGTGGGGCATACTAAAATCAAATAGGTACAAAAATTTAAATACCTGGGAAATTTTCTTGTAAAAGACAGAAAGTAAACATAGAGATCCGAAGGCGAATTGGCATGGGAAAAGACGCACTCCAGAAGTTGAGTAGAGTATTAAGAGATAGAAAAATTTTGCTTCAAACAAAAGAGAGGACTAGATTGCTACGTGATGTCAGTTCTTCAGTATGGTACTGAATGCTGGACAAAGATTAAGGAAAAACGTAAAGCAACTGGAATGTGGTTCTACAGAAGGATGCTGCGGATATCATAGATCGAGTATGTGAGCAATGTTGTTAGGTTTTGAAATAGATAGAAACGAAAAGGGAAATTAATACTGAGCATCAGGAAAAGACAGCTGAAGTTCCTGGGACATACAACGAGGAAGGCGGGCTTGGAGAATCTGATACTAACAGGCCAGATAGAGGGGAAAAGATACACGGGAAAAGAGCGTGTAACATACTTGATGGGCCAGAGTAGGTGGATAGCAGAGCGGGAGTTGCGTGGTGTGACAGGAGAAAGCGTGCCAAGAGTCAACATGGATAGGAAGACGTGGTAAATCATGATCGAATCCGTTCTGAAAAGACAAGGAGCATAGAAAAAGAAGAAAGGAAGGAAATAGTTATCCCTTTACTTGAGGACATTAAGTTTATAATGATCATGAAAGCGACCTTTTGAGAGTCATTTTCACAAAGCAGCGGTTCGTGCCAAAGAACCCACTCGAGTGGAATTTACATCTCCCTAATGGCTTACAGTGCTCTCTGATATATAGATCATTTCGACAGATTTTACTCTCTTTGAGAGAGGAACATTTCAGAAAATAGTATTACACTGTTATGAGATATCTGTCCTACACATGACAATAAATGCTGGGCAATCTCCTCGAAGATTAAGGAGAGACGTGAACCAACAGAAATGTGCTTCGGCAGAATAATACTGAGGATAACATGGACCGAACAGGTGAGCAATAAAATTGTGGAGATGGTGGAAACAAAAAGAGTCCTTAGCATCAGGAATAGGTAAATGGGATTTCTGGGACACGTAATGAGGAAGAAAGGCTTGGAGAATCTAATATTCACAGGGTGGATAGAGGCTTGATGGGCCTGAGCAAGTGAATAGCGGGTTGGAGTTTAGGGAAGATACAAAGAAGAAAGATGTTAAGGCTGACAAAGGATATGGGAAAGTGAAATCCATGATCACGCACATCCTGAAGAGACATGGCACATAAAGAAGTAGACAGTCAGTCAGTTAACTGCAATAAGAGATACACGCTTAGGCGATCATGTCTTGAAAGAGACATGACTGACTGGGCAGAAGATTATCCCGCAGTAGGTTGCCATTGCTTTCTGTGGTAGACTAGTTGCCAGCCAAGGCTATAGAACCCAATCTGTCCTGTTATTTAACCCATAATTGGCGGGAAGGGACAGATCAATACCTTTCCCAAGGATATTTGCGCGTAAGTGAATAAAAAGAATTCAACTGGAATTCGAATTTGGCTCATCGATTTCTCATTCCGAACCGATATCCACAGCTCCACAATCCACATCCAAAAACAAGCGCACTGATGGTAATCGTATATAGTGGTTTTCTAAGAGCAGATTAGATGTGGCACAAGGCCGAAAGTATGGAACAGCCAGTGAGAATCGAACTCACTGCACAATTGTAATGGTTCTAGCAAGACAAGCTTGATAATAAACGCATCACCTAGGATCAGAAAGGCAAACACTTGCACCAATGCAACTAAAGTGAAAAAATAGCTTAATCTCAGTACCTTCTCAATCATTTTAATGAAGCATATATAAAATACTGTTTGCTGCCGAAATAAACAGATTTCACTATTTTCTGGTAAAAGTTTAACATAAGCTTTCCAATTTATTCTGTTCGTTTTCGGCTTCCACGATATGGAATCAAATATATTTTTAGGTTATATCATTGTGGGCTATTTACCTTATTGAAACGCAGACTCTTGTCGCCATCTTTGTTTTTCTTATTTCTGTTGGTGAACGTCAAGTCATTTTGAACTGAAATCTTCATTTAATCTCCACGAGTACATTGTTCTGGTCCTCCAGGTTTGGGGGTTGGGTGAAGAGCTAACAGCCCTGCCCCGTAAAAAACAGTTTGTTACAGAAACAGCAACAAAAAGTTGCTGCCCTATGCACCATTGGGTGTGATGGATAAATGATGATGCTAATGAGTACATTGTCCTCGTTGAATACAATTTAAATATATAACTCCTGCTATAATTCCGATAAAAATTGTTGGTTTTACTAAAAACTGAAAAAATGTTCGGTATTTTTCTATACTTCTGAAAGGAAGTAAAATATACAAAATTACATTGCTTGGACTGTTGTCCTCATCTTTATTGTCACCTTTACGACGTTTCTCCAGTTGTACGCTCAGGCCTTCTTCAGTTGATCTCTGTCTGGTATTGATTAGCCTAGTGCATATAGACAAGTGACTTGACCCAATGAGTTGTGAGTTCAATACCAGGCTACAGCAGTGGAGAATAAATAACTTAAAAGATTTAAGTTAAAGAGTGATATCTACATGGCATCCGGAAGTGGCATCGCACATGGAATAAGAATGATATACCCCAGTGATCGAAATAAATTTATCGTTTCCAAGTTTTTATCAATTGAAGAGGGCTGGAGTGTACAACGACCGAAAGATCGTAACAATTGCAATAAAGATGAGGAAAATAGTTTGAAGAATGTAAATAATGGAAAAATGTTCGGTTCTCTATATATTTGATTGCTATCATTTACCTATCAGTCAGTCAAGTGGCATACATTGTACACGCTTGGGCTTGGCAGATTTTCCCGCATTTGTTTGCCATTACTTTTTGGTTGCTAACCAAGGCTAGAACTTAATCTGCGTTGCTATTTAACCCATAGATGGGGGAGAAGAGACGGATTCATACTTTTTCCAAGTGCGCAAGTGAATCCAGTTAAAATTCGAAGTCGGCTTTCTGATTTCTCGTTTCAAGCCGATATCCCCTGCACCACAGCGGATATCCTGACCTACGCGACATTCATAACAGATCGAAAATAGAGTACAGCTAACATAGATGGGTAGACATTACACTGTCTTCCCTTTTCGACAGAGCCCAGCCTCTCTTTGCGTCTTGTAGCTGACAAATTATTTTTTCACCTTATAACTCACAGACGAAAAATCTCGCTTCATTATCGCCGATTCCATAGCAAATGCCCAGACTAAATATATTCCTTTGGTTCACAAATTTAAACCTTCATTGCTACTACCCACCATATTACTCTCATTGTAGCGATACACTCTCATTCCATTTGTGTGCTATTTAGGATATGTAAAAATGTTCATCAGTTAATTTGAATTTTGTCGATAAATTGGAAAAAAATTCGGTACTTCTGTTTTGAAATTTTTGTCTCAAAAACACTTTCTTTTCCTCGTAAAAATAGTTTATTTCAAGTGGTTGAAGTAAATTGCTTGGCTAACTAAAAATTGATGGTTTTCTACGACTTTTATTAATTAAATATTGTGATCAGCCTAGATTGCTCATTTTTGGAAAAATCAATTTGCATCAGTAAAGCAATAATGGTAGCTAACCATGAAAATCTAAGGTCATTTTTAGCATCAGCACCTCAAGTTTCCTCGCACCAAAAATTGTAATTATAAGATTTCAGTAAACTTTTTCTGCTCTCCTGAAAATTCATTGCCACAGAATACATCTCCGTGGATAACTGTATTCGAGACGGTCATGGACACATATGGGACAAGAGAGCAGTGCAATAGCTAGAATCACTTATCTTCTTGGCTTTTACCTTTTAATTTTGTAGAAATACTCTAAGTCTGACATTGAATTAAAACAGCTGCTAGAATCAAAACTAACCAAATTTCTAGTCATTCTGGAAGCTGGATAAATGGCCTGGAACCTTTGAGTATGAACAATAACAAATTAGGATATGTAAATTCCACTTGAGCAGCTTCCCATACAAGCGGCAGTCTTTGAAAAAAAATGTTTACAATAGAGTTAGAATATGGCGGAAATAAGAGTGATTTAGCTCCGTGGACAGGAATAGTGTATTCTAGCTGTAAAGGTCTTTGATGTAATAAATATGCATACATCTTGGTTCCCCCTCACAGTAATATGATTAGCTGGTGTCAGCCATGAATACAGACTAAGGCGGGAACGACTATTGAAACGCCTATTGACTACGCCGATGGCATAAGCCTACGCATAAGCATACTGCATACGCATACGACTACGATGAGTACCAGTCCATTACGGCTACTTGCTAGATTGTCCTACCCGGTTACATTTCCCAAAACAACTTAGCTACTTCGAATAATATATATATCCCTTTCCGGGAACATATCAGTTTTTAATACTGAAACTAATGTAAAGCGATCATCTGACTATTTGCCATGGCAATTGGGATAGAGCAAAGATAGCGTGGCCTTCCATCCTAATTCCTTTCAGATTCCACTTAGTGAGATGAAAATTCTACCCGAGCAGATTCTTCCCAAGAACCACCGCTTTTGTGGAACCGACTCCCATGATATCGCCTCCATGATTATTAAAAACTCACTACCTTGAATGGCACGCGAGATTTTAAAGAGTGAAAATCATCGCAAAAATGCAAGTATTTTTTTTGGCTGTATGTGGAATTGTGTCATTTATTTCATTCTTTTTATACTGTAAAACGTATGTCCTAAATAAGTACTCTCGTACATTGAGTCCAATTTAGCGGATATTAACCATGAACAATGAATTTTAATCTGACTTTCGCCATCATTTTGCTTTCGCTAGCGTTTTATTTTTAGTGTTATATGCTTAATTTAAATATTTTTTTATCGTGCCATGTGTTGTCAGTGAAGATCTCTGTGTGAATTGTTCACCGCGAAACAAAATACACGACAGCAAAAACACTTCCCCCGATTAAAAATTAAAAAAATAAATTAATTATAAATTAAAAAAAAAAATAATAATAATAAACAGATTATTAAAAGTGTGGCCGCCAGTAATAAAACCTGGCAGGACTCTTAATTCTCTCGGGGATGCTTTGATGTAAAGGTTCAATATGTCAACTGGTGTCCCTTTCTATTTTAACTGTGTATTTACTGACATAATTTTCTATACGTATGTAGGCGTTTAATCCCAGTATGAATTCTTTAAGACGTAGACCGTCACGTATATCTACAATTTCCCGTCCTTCGTAGCTTTAATAAATATTGTCCTTTTGTTATTTCTCCTAAACCTTGTCCCGCTATCCATTTATTCATTCTCGTTTTTCTTCCTTGTGTTGTGTGTAATCAGGATGTAGGCGATCATGGCACTCCACAATTTTCTTTCTTCGTAGCACTTAATAAAAGCTGTTTTTGTTATTTCTCCTAAATTTTGTCCTGCATCCATTTATTCAATTTCGTTCTTCATCTTCTTTGTACTGTGACCCTCCAGGTGTAAGTGATAACGGCTCTCCACAACTACCTTTTCTTCGTATCTTTTATTAAATATTGTCTTTTTGTTATTTCTCCTAAAACTTGTCTTGTCATCAACTTACTCAATTAATCTACATTTATTAATATATATATATATATATATATATATATATATATATAACATGGCTTTCCATGTTTCTCTATTCATGGTGGCTCTTAGGACGCTTTCCCCTGTTACACCACGCAACCCACGTTCTGTCATCCCCTATATCAGGCGCTTCAAATATGTTATCCGCTTCTTTCCCCTCTCTACTTTTTCCTCTATCTGACCTGTTAGTATCAAGTTCTACAAGCCCTCCTTTCTCGTTGCATGACCCAGGAACTTTTGCTGTCTTTTCCTGATGCTCAGTATTAATTTCCTTTTCGTTTCCATACTTTCCAACACCTCATCATTGATCACCTGCTTGATCCATAATATCTGCAGTATCCTTCTGTAGAACCACATTTCACTTGGTTCAGGTTTTTCCTTCAACTTTGATGATATTGTCCAGCATTCACTGCCATATTGAAGAACTGACATCACATAGCTTTTCTTTGTTTTTGTGGTACAGTGAATATCGGCTCGAAACGAGAAACCGGGGAGCCGAGTTTGAATTCCAGTTGAAGCCATTGTATTCACTTACGCGCAAATACTCTTGGCAAAGGTATTAATCCGTCTCTTGGTTCCAGTTATGGGTTAAATAGCAGGACAGATTGGGTTCTATAGCCTTGGTCGGCAACCAGTCTACCGCAGAAAGCAATGGCAAACTACTGCGGGATAATCTTCTGCCCAGTCAGTCATGTCTCTTTCGAAACATGATCGCCTAAGCGTGTATCACGTATGGCACTTAACTGACTGATCGACATTTTCCTGAATACTTTACTCAGCTTCTGGAACGCTTTCTTTGCCATGCCAATTCGCCTTTGGATATCTCTGTTGCACTTTCTCTCTTCTTTTAGACGACTTCCCAGATATTTAAACTTCTGTACCTGCCGGATTTTCGTGGCCCCCAGCTGTATTTGGCATTTTGGGTTTGCTTTTTTTTTTTGCTGATGACTATGTATTTGTTTTTCTTGCAGTGTATTTGTAGTCTTTTTTTGTCACTCTCTTCAGGTACCTTCCGTTGGAGATTTTGTAGTTTCGTTTCTGTCTCTGCTGAGTAAAAAAAAGAAATTGCCTCATGCTATTCACGCAGAATCCCAGTTTTTTCTATCTACGCATGCGCTAAAATTACTTCTTATAGTGTTATCAATGCATGCATATCAAGCAAAGAGTTTTACCGTCTACTCCACGTGTAAAACAAAGGCTTTTCGTCATTAAACCACAAAATATATAAATAATGTCTACATATACAAATCTTCTTATATAAATATAGAAGTGAATATACGTTGTGGCGGATTGGATATCGGCGCGGAACGAGAAATCGGGGAGCTGAGTTCGAATTCCAACTGAATTCATTGCATACACTTACGCGCAAATATCCTTTAGGAAATGTATTAATCCGTCTATTCCTTCCAGTTAAATAGCAGGACAGATTGGGTTCTATAGCCTTGGTCGCCAACCACTCTACCGCAGAAAGCAATGGCAACCTACTGGGGAATAATCTACTGCCCAGTCAGTCATGTCTCTTTCGAGACAGGATCGCCCAAGCGTGTATCACGTGTGGCACTTAACTGACTAACTGATGCTAGCAAAATATGAACTCTTCTCTATCTCTGATGATAAAAGTGTCCTAATGTCCTAACGTGAATTGCTCACATATTAGTGAAATACTAAAATTGTCTCGAGGCAACCCAGATGCAAAATATATATTAGGCATTTTGATTGCACAGAACGTTTCTCCTTGTTTTGAATTTTATGTTCATTGTTCGTTTTCAAGTTTCGCTACTGGCTTTGCTAGATAAGTCATATTTGTTTCTCGACTGAAAAAATATTATTATTCCAAGTTCGGTTTGTCGTCTTTCTTTATGACCCGTCTGCCTTCCACTGGTATTTGTCCCTTTGTCAAGAGCATGTCAGCGTAACTTGATTTACCATTATACTGAAAGATCAAAAGTAAACACCTGTTGCACTGTACAAACTCTCTCTCTCTCTTTCTCTGTCTATCATGCTATATATATATATATATATATATATATATATATATATATATATATATATTATACATTTAGTGTATCGAGGCAACAAAAAATTTTCTAAACATATACTGCTAAATATAAGAGACAATGAATGTCGATTATGTTTAATCATGAGCCATTCTAAACGTCATATTGTGGCTTTAAGTTCAGTTGAAAATAAAGACAAAAATTCTCCAACATTTGGATATTTTTTTATTAATTTGCTTCTAAGCTTCATGTCAACACAAAATAAATCGTTGGTGATGGTGGATGTTATTGTATTACCGTCTAAATAACCTCTCTGAAGATGTCTCATGTGATCCGAAAGCTTAGAAGCAAATTCATAAAAAATTATCCAAATGTTGGAGAATTTTTTCTTTATTTTCAACTGAAATTAAAACCAAAATACGACGTTTAGAACGGCTCATGATTAAATATAATTTACATTCACTGTCTCTTATATTTAACAATATATATATATATATATATATATATATATATATATATATGTATAAATTTTCACTCAGAAACTAATCATAGTTCTTTATTTCACTGAAGACACTATACTCGAGACTTTCAGTAGATGACCTTCTGTAGATATTATAAAACAATAAAGGAAAAGTGAGCTATAAAGGTTACTTTTTTATATACGGCGAGATTGCAACATGTGCAAGAAAGAATAGAAGCTCTTCTCTGCATCTGCTACTCTTTCAGGTTTTTAATGGTAACAAAATCAGTAACAATTCGTCTGGCTGTCTAAAATAAACATGGCTTTACGAGGCAAAGCTTCTGAAATATCACCAGATATCCGGGCATTTACGGAGCTTTAGTTTTTATATGTGATCCATACAGCATTAAAAAAGTAATTTCCCTAGCACTGAGGTAAATTTTTTTACTTGCTATAGCAATGACCGTCTGCGAAACAACGTACACGATTTTTATTTCAAACGTTTGGTCAATTGATCCGTCTCAAATTTGAATATAAAAACACAGAGAGAGAGAGAGAGAGAGAGAGAGAGAGAGAAAGGGGAGGGGGAGCTTTATTTTCTAACCCAATATTAAGTTATTCTTTATACAATTTATATACACTTTTTATGCAAAACTGAGGCAAAAATGGACGTCGTATAACCGATGGTTGAAAGGCATTAAAAGTGAAATTGTCCCATCGAAACAAAGTTTCCTATTAGCATGCTGTTAGCATTTGGCATTGCTATTTATCCCATAATTGTGGGGATTAAAACTGTTTTAAGTATTTCCTTGTTAATTCTAAATTAATGGCATGAAAACACATTACAAAAATTAGAAATCAGTGTCTTATCTTGTGGGGAAATAACAGAGTAAAACGCAACAGGAAACCACTCCTCTGCCTTTTCCATAATTTAACTATTTTCTAATCGTTTCAAAACAGCAAGTCGATAATGCCATTTTGATGCAATGGGCGTTTACATTGAGTGAAAGTGAATGAGAAGACTTTTTTGAGGAGTAGTGAATGCTGGACAATATCATCAAAAATGAGGACAAAACTTGAAGCAGCGGAAATGTGGTTCTACAGAAGGATGCTGCGGATATCGCGAACTGAGCATGCAAGCAAGGTGTTTAGAATAGCAACTAAAAGGAAATTAATACTGAGCATCAAGAAGAGACAACTGAAGTTCATGGGACATGCAATATGGAAGGAGGGCTTGGAGGACCCGATACGGACAGGCCAGGTAGAAGGAAAAACAGACAGAGGAAAGAAGCGGATAACATATTTGCAGGGCCTGATGATGTGGATGACGGAACGTGGGTTACGAGGTGTAACAGGAACTAACATACTAAGAGCCACAAGGGATAGGGAGACGTGGAGAACTATGATCGCCTACGTTCTGAAGGGACAGGGCACATAGAAGAAGTGAAGAAAATGACAAAAAAGAAACAGGATTCATGAAAGCATAATGTCATTCGTTTCATTGTTTTTTTTGTTTTTTTTAGAGCATATCAACCTCAATAAGTTATTTAAAGCAGACAAGATTTTTAAGATACATTCGTATAAATATAACCTACTTTTGTAAAAAATCAATTTGTAAATCAGGTTTCATTGACGTATTTTGTAAAAAGGGTTTTGTCGAGAGCCAGATGTATTGCTGGCATATTTTTTTTTTTCAAAAATATATTGCTCTTAATATTTTTTTCTTAAAAACTGTATTGTTGTTAATATTTTTCTTTAAAAATGTACTGGTGGAATTCTCACTATAAAAATAAAATTTTTACATTCATTTGCTCAAGCTCTCTATTGTTTCCTCTGTCTCTCTTGCATTCAATCTCTCCTGTGACTATCAAATTTTCCAAGCCTTCTTTCCTTATTTTGGATCCTAGGAAATAACATTTATCTCTTTCTGATGGCCCCTCTGGGGCCATTCGTATATTTGATACTGTATGAAAACAAGCCTTGAAAGAAATATTTTCCTGAAAAAAATTTTAAGAGAAATATTTTATAAATTTCAAATGAAAGCAGTACTGACTGCTCAGTCAATGAATACCAAATGTTTCCTTATAGGGAAATACCAAATGTTTCCTTATAGGGAAATACTGTATCAAATATGATACGAATGGCCCTAGAGGGTTAAGTATAAGTTTCCTTTTTATTTCTGTTTTCTCTGAAATTTAGACATTTCCTTACATATTCGGTGGTTGGTATATTCAGCATCATTCTGAAGGATTGCATTTACTAATCTCATGAATAGTGACAGGATCAAACCCAGTAGCCGTCATTCGACCTAAAGCAGCGCTATCAAAAATTTCAAGTAAACTGTTCTAATGAGCATATTTTCCCCTAGTGCACAAACACGTGAATTTAAAAATGCTGCTAGGTTGGCATCTAACCCCCACTCTTTTACTATTGAAATAGTTAAATGCAACCACCACTTCAAATCGAACAGTTTCTTTTCTCGCACTGTAAAACTCCCTTTCATTGCTTCCCTGATAGTTACAATCTGCAAAAATTTAAATACAACGCCAGTTGACATCTTCTAACTTCTTCAACCCCTTACATCTTTTATCCTTTTTTCAGTACTCCATGGAATTATTCTTTGTCTCATTATAACCCTCTTAGCACTAGTGCCTGTCCCGCCTTGAAAATGATTAATAAAGACCTCTTTATTAAGAAATTCTCAAGTACAACTGTTACATATAACGGCATATCGCAAACATAGCACTGTTTTAGGCCAAATGCCGTCGACTTGATTTGATCCTGTTACTGTTTATGAGAAATGTGAACCCACGTGACATATGAGTTTGCATATTACAAAAAATATATAATATAGAACAAGTGTCTGGTTTTCTGTTATGTGATTAGAGAATCGTGACAAAATCCAACGAAGAACTAATTTAATTTTTATTGTTTTTATTTTAATATCTAATTTAAGCATAACACATCACTCAAAAAATCCTGGGCCACATAAAAAAACAACTTTTAGGCAAGATTCGACTTTATTCATCAACATAGTCTTCTTCTAGGGTGAGACACTGATTCCAACGCTTCTCTAACAATTAGATGTCTCATTTATAGAACGATTTGTTGTCTTCAAAATACTCCTCAGTTTCCGATATGACCTCTTCCTTGGAGCCAAATTTCTTTCCCTGGATGACTCTTTTGAGGTCTGCAAACAACCAGTAGTCATTGGGGGCCAGATATGGAAAAAAAGGCTTATGCGGAAGCAATTTAAGTAATTTCGCAAGTGTTGCCATCGACTTGTGAGACGGTGCGTTGTCTTGGTGAAATTTCACCTTTTCCTTCTTCATTTGTAGCCAGTTTTTTGGCGATTTCTTCCTTCAAACGGGCAAATAATGCTATATACTATTCACTATTGATGTTTTTTTTTATTTCTTAAGATAATCGATGAACAAATATTTTGCGCATCCTGAAATACGGAAACCAAAACCTTGCCTGCTGTTGTTTGCGTCTTTGGTCGCTTTGAACGGCTTTCACCTGCTGTTGTCCAGTCAGCTGACTCCAGAATGAAGTGGTGAATCCAAGTTTTCTCCATTGTCGCATATTTACCTAAAGACTCCTTCTTGTTACGTTGAAACAGATCAGCTGCTAGGTCTCATTATTTTACAGAGAAAATGGCTTTATGTAATCGTAAGTTCTATGTAACAGTGTCTTTTCTCCTTACATGGAATGATCAACACAATCTTCTGTCTTCTTAATTGCTGTTGTTTTATTCTTCTCGAACTTTAAAAATGCCTTTTTTCGTTTTCTCATATTTTTCCACACTCAGTAAATCATTGAGTCTTAGTGAATTTATTATCTTGATCAGCGTGAAATGTTTGTAAAAAAATGTACAAATTGTACGTCTCAGGATTCCGAATTTAGTCATCGATATAGTTTCTTTCTGTTCGGTCAAAAGGTTTTGGTTGTTATACACATCAATAACCATAGATTTAATGAAAGAAATAAACAAATAATACCACAGAAACGTCTCGGGAAATCAAATCTAATTGGCAATACACCCAACTAGCAAAATAACATTGAACAGTTGTTACTTTTCTGGAGTCGCTACACGACTTGCCCACAACGTTAACTTGTAATATTGCAAATAGGTTATGTTGCAATATTACATTAACACAAAATGGATATTGAATTGATATTAAATTTAGATTAAATCCCACGAAGATATTAGAACGTTTATGCATCCTTTAAATTTGTGATTCTCGATTAAAAAACACAAAATGTATTTTATACTTTCTGTACAAATGGTTTAATGAAGAAAAAGTATTCAGATTTTATAATTGACCAGTGTGCAATGATTGGCGTTTCTTAACTAAACTTTTATTTGAAGTGGTGTGGACTCACTTTTTTTTCACGTCACTCACTCATTGTCCTTCACTTCTAATAATTCTACTCCACTTCATCAACCACGCCTTGTTCACTTCACCAAAATTCTTTTTTCACTTCATCTATCAATCATTCTTCTTCTGTTCTTCTATTACGACTTCGCTTCATCAACCACGTCCAATCACCTTAAGAAGGCCGGAGCGTACAACGTCCAAATCATTGTGAATATGACAACAAAGATGAGAACAAAAGTTCAAACAATATAAATAGTGTCTAGCGTTTATTATTATTATTATTTAAATATAGCTTATAACATCAGGACAGCTGAGGTTCCTGTGACGCGCAATGAGGAAAGAGAGCCTGGAGAATTTAATGCTCACAGGACAGAGAAAAAGAAGGGGAGACAGCGCGAAAAATACTTGATAGGCTTGAGCAAAGAATGGCGGAGAGAGGTTCAGAAAAGATAACGAGGTGAAAGATATTAACAGCGACAAGAAAAGTGAAAATCAATGATCGCTTACCTCCTGAATGGACACGACACATGAAGAAAATTTGGTTGATTTTGTTTTATGGCACATCAACCTCCGCGGGTTATTTAATCCCAACTAAATTTTATTTATTTATTGCTGGTAATACCTTTTCCTTTCAACAATTTATTTTTTTTTTTTCATAAGTTTGGTATCTAGTAATACTTTGTCTTTTCGAGTATCAAGATTCATTGTAATTTGTTTTTTAAGGGCAGGGCCCCCAAGTCCTACCCCTTTATTTAACCCATAACTGAAGGGAAGCGAGGGATTAATACCTTTCCCAAGGGTGCCAATGCTTAAGTGAATGTCGGGTATTCAACTGGAATTCGAACTCGGCTCACCGACTTCATTTTCCGAGCCGATATCCACTGAACCACAGCGCACATCCGTCACTAAACGCTTACAGCACCTGGTATTCCCAAGCGGTCACCCATCTAAGTACTGACCAGGCTCAACGTTGCTTAACTTTGGTGATCGAGCGAGAACCGGTGATATGGCAGAACCGATATAAGTGTATTTGACGTCAAAAAATATGAACGAGACCGACAGAAGTGTGATTACATCAAAGTCAGTCGGCTTCAAAGACAATAGTAGATGAAAATGATTAACAGATGTCTTAGCCATAGATGACACAATTAAGCAAAACATGGGGGATCAAAAATGCCTGGGAATTATAATATATTTCTCTGACCTGATAGAAGTATGATTAACATCAAAAGCAGAACTGACAGAAGGGTGATCGACGTGGATGACAAAAACATAAATCTGACAGACAAAGGTGTAATTATATCAAAAGCAACTGGCTTCAAAGGCAATAGTCGGCGAAAATGATTGAGAGATGTGCCTAGCCATAGATGACACAATTAAACAAAGTATCTTGAAAAAATACGTAGAAATTTCAGCTTATATAAGATGGGGGTTTTTCGGGCAAGAGAGTAGAACACCGAGAAGAGTAAGAGAGAATACAGGGAAGAGAGAAAAAAAGAAAACAGCCCCCCTAGTCAACTCCCTAGTATCTGCGTGATTTTCTCCGACTGCCACTCTCCGCACACCCTTCGCAGACGAAGAATAAAAAATGTGTCTATATTTTTATATATATGTATTCTCGTTCGTCGTTATATTTTAAGATAATTGTTATCGTTGTTTAACGTTATCCGACAAGACAATCATCAATTTTTTTTATATCAAGAATTAGACATTATACATCATTCCTCTTGACGCTCTTAATATTTTTCTCTTGGTATCTCTCCTACACCCTGCTTTGCTTATCCTTCCTCTCTAAGCCCTCTTTCTTCATTACAGGTCCCAGGAACCACAGCTGTCTCTTTTTGATGTTAAGTATAAGTTGTTTTTCTCGTTTGCATCCTTTCGAATATCTTGTCGTTGCTCACGTGCTCAATCCATGGTATACTCAGCATCCTTCTGCTGCCTGAAGCCTCTCCTTCATCCTTAAAGAAATGGTCCAACATTCAATACCATACAGAAGGATAGATAGCCGTCTAGCAAACTTTTCTTAGTTTCCAATGAGATTTTCCTGTCTCTCACTACTTTTTTTCAGCTTTTAAAATGCGTTTTTGGTTATATGAATGCGTCTTCGGATCTCAGTGTCGCACTTTCCACCCTCTGTCAAAACGAGTCCCAGGTATTAAAGTATCTTTACTTGTTTTTTATTCCAGGTTTTTCCGAACTGTAGTTAGCATTTTGAGTTCTTCTTTTAGCTGGTGACTATACATTCAATTTCTATTTTGTTTTATTTTTTAAGTTTATACTCAGTCCTTTCTTATCGTTTCTCTTGCTACCTTTTGAAGGAGGTCCTGCATTTTCTTTTCCGTGTCTACTATCAGCATTGTATCATTCGCGTATATAAACCAATTTTTTTTCGCAAAAAATAGTCAAAAATACACTCGTGCGTCTTCCAAGACGAATGTATCCATTATCACTATGTTTATCACCATGACATGGATGGTAGTGAGGTCCATTTATTGTAAATGACTGGCAATAGTGATGACAGCTTATAATAATTTAGAGCATTTACATGATTCCAAGAGTAACGAATTTCGGGGATTTAAGGATGAACAACATTTATTTGATTGTTTTATATTCTTACATGCATATTTTTAGCATTTATATATAAAAAAAAAACCTGGTCAGTGAAGATAATTATAAATTTTCGAATCAATATAAATACATAAATAGAATTGCTTATTAAAGCAGTCTGCGACGAAAATATTTCCCTTATTTTAAAGGTTGATAAAACGACTAAACTAACTACCATGAAAATGTTATTCCACTGTCATCTAAACAAAAAGCTATAACTTTTTTATTTCTTTTATTTTTAAAATGTCATCTTCCAAATGGTGTCCACTATTTGCCAGGCTCTATTGTAGACGATTTCTAAAGTTTTTCACAAGGAATATAGAACGCTTCGGGGTTTTCCCGGTGGCTTTCTTTTAAGCACTGAATCTAGGGTCCTGACATTTTCAACCCACAGCAGTATCGATTTCCTATCAGGAACTGTATTTTTCCGACGTAACATAAAATGAGCACAAAAAACAGTCTATGTTGCAATTACACATTCAAACGTTTCAACTGCAAGTTCACGGTGTACACGTCAGTTACCAGTGTGGTAACTGACGATATCTGATAAATAAATCGGATAACATTATCTAGATTAATACTAAATTGGCACTTGCCTATGTTCACTAGAATCACAAAGATGATAGTTTATAATGTGGGAATTATATCTGCTTCGCACTGTATTTCAAAAATGAATTTTAGATGCATTAATATTCAATCTAACGTCATATAATGTGCAATATATTTTATACTAGCGGGGCCCTTACGTCAAAAATGAAGGCAAAATATTTATAACAATACGCCGTCCAAAATAACGGCAAAACATACATTGATCGATGTTATTAGGCCTACCCGTTGTACCATAATGAACTCTTTAAATGACTAGAAATATCGGAAGACTGTCTCAAGTGGACGTTCGGCAATTGACAATTGACAGAGGAGGTGAGTTGGTCTACACTTGGCAGTCAGCCTGACGTGTCATACTTTTGTTTTTCGTAAATATATCTTTGTTACAATAAAACCAGGGTTGGGTTTTCTTCCAGACCTATTCTCGTCCACAACACAGACATACGATCCATTGCTAAAATGGTGGAAATCGGTTGACTCCTCGTCTTGCTTGAGAAAATACTGGGATTCTGTTGTTATGCAATAGTCAGATGAAGCCAAAACTAGAGTATTACTGTCATATCCGCGCTGGAACTGCCAAATCCTCTTTTTCTAGTGATAAAATAATTCAAAAGCATCTACCAAACTTTGTGAGTGATAAATTATTTTTCTCTTGGTATGCAATAGTCAGATGAAGCCAAAAACTAGAGTATTACTGTCATATCCGCGCTGGAGCTACCAAATCCTTTCTAGTGATAAAATAATTCAAAAGCATCTACAAAACTTTGTGAGTGATAAATTATTTTTCTCTTGGTATGCAATAGTCAGATGAAGCCAAAAACTAGAGTATTACTGTCATATCCGCGCTGGAGCTACCAAATCCTTTCTAGTGATAAAATAATTCAAAAGCATCTACAAAACTTTGTGAGTGATAAATTATTTTTCTCTTGGTATGCAATAGTCAGATGAAGCCAAAAACTAGAGTATTACTGTCATATCCGCGCTGGAGCTACCAAATCCTTTCTAGTGATAAAATAATTCAAAAGCATCTACAAAACTTTGTGAGTGATAAATTATTTTTAAACCTATAACTCTTTTCTCACTGCATATCTTAAGTGGAACACATTGTTATGGGACCTACCCGTTGTACAATAATGAACTCTTCCAATGACTATAAATGTCAGAAGACTGTCTCAAGTGGACGTTCGGCAATTGACGATTGACAGAGGAGGTGAGTTGGTCTACACTTGGCAGTCAGCCTGACGTGTCATACTTTTATTTGTTTTTCGTAAATATATCTTTGTTACATTAATACGCGGGTTGTGTTTTCTTCCGGACAACAATATAACTACTATTACACATATTAATATAATATAGAAGTGTTGAATAGCAAACATGTGGCACATGTTAGTGCGATTTGTGGTTCTTTTTGTATGTGCCATGTCCCTTCAGAACGTTGGCCATCATGGCTGTTCACCATTTCCTGTCCTTTGCAGATCTTTATATATATATATATATATATATATATATATATATATATATATATATATAATCTAAACTTATTTATAAATGGAACTGTGTCTCTGTGTGTGTCCGTTACCAATAGACTCCGAAACGGCTGAGCCGATTTTCTTGAAAATTTATACAGTTGTAATATACGCGTCTGCGAGTGTTCTTAGCTAGGTTTTGTGTCGAGGTACCCCCGATAAATATCGAAAATCGATAATCAAAAAATCGGGTTATAGAAGGAGTGGTCCAATTTTAATCAAATTTGATACTCATAGAGAAAGACATAATAAACAATATTCAGAAGTTTCAAGGTCGCAGTTCTTACAATAGTGCAGAAAATTGATAATATATATATATATATATATATATATAAGGCAAGATGTTTGTGTGTGTGTCTGTTTATCTGTCTGTATGTCCTTTATACAAATCCACAATTTTTATCCGATTCTCACCAAACTTCACACAAGTTTTCTTTAGGCTTCTGGTCAAGTCATGGGCGACTTATATTTTCCTAATTTCACTCCGATATTGGAACTCGATACACCGATATTCAATCAGGTCTGACCAAGATCAGGATTTCAGCCCTTTTATCGTGGTTCTTGCTGCAGAATCTGCTTTAACTTGGTAAAATTATAGTTTTTAGACTTAAACGTTAGTAGATCTTCTCAAAGACTCATTTTCCCTGATATCGGAAATCGATACCTACGTTTTCGCATTAACTGGAAACAACTATTGTTTTTTAGTCTTTCGTGTCAACGTCCAAAGACTCTGTGCTCCAAGACCATGGATTAGTTTTAATAAAGCTTTCATTACACCCGAGCAACGCCAGGATAAACTGCTAATATATATATATATATATATATATCCGAAATTCTGCTTCGCTACCCATTTAATCAAGCTCACTATGTGCGTTACGACTTATTTTCCTCTGTTCCTTTTGCTTTCTACCTGCTATAGATGAACCGATTTTTAAAAACAATTCTGAAAGAGATAGAATCCTTGCCAGGATTTGTCATTGACTGCCACAATCTCAACAATATAAGATAAGTGGATGACACAATGCTGATAGCAGAGTACTGAGAGACAGGAACAAAGACAAAAGGGCTTGACTGTTATGTGATATCTTTTATGCGGCAGCGAATCACTTCAAGGATGAAATCGAGGCTCAAAACAAGAGAAGTGTTGTTCTACAGAAGGGTGCTGAAGATACCATGAGTCGGTCAGGTGAGCAAAACAAGGTGTTGCAGAAGATGCAAACGGGGGGAAAACTTATACTTAGCATCAGGAAGAGACAGCTGAGATTTCTGGAACACGTAAAAAAAGAGGAGGGTTTAGAAAATCTAATACTCATCGGTCTTATAGAAGGGAAAAGGGACAAGAAAGTAACGCTAGACATATTTGATGGGCTTGAGTATATGGATGACAAAGCAGGGATTGGGAGAGATGACAAGATAAAATAAATTTAGGAGCGAGTGAAAGTCCAAATCGCCTACGCTCTGAAGGGGCAGGGCCCATAAAGAAGAAGTAGTAGTAAAAGAAGAAGAAGAAGAAGAAGAAGTGGACGAAGAATAAGAAATAGTATTAGATAAAGAAGTAGTAGAAAAAGAAGTAGTAGTAGTAGTAGAAGAAGAAGAAGAAAAGATAAAGTAGTAGTAGAAGAAATAGTAGTAGTAGAAAAAGAAGAAAGCGAAGTAGAGAAAGAAGAAGTAAAAGTAGTAGAAGAAAAAGAAGACGAAGAATTAGAAGAAGTAGTAGTAGTAGCAGAAGATGAAGAAGAAGTAGTAGTAGTAGAGAAATGAAGTAGAAGAAGTAGTAGTAGAAGTAGAAGAAAAAGTAGAAGAATAAGACAAAGTAGTAGTAGAGGAAGAAGTAGCAAAAGAAGTAGTAGTAGTAGAAGAAGAAGTAGTAGTAGTAGTAGTAAAAGAAGAAGTAGAAGGCGGAGTAGTATTAAAAGAAGAAGAATACTAGTAGTAGTGGATGAAGTAATAGTAGTAGCTGAAGTAGTAGTAGAAGAAGAAGTAGTAATGGAAAAAGAATAAAAGGCGAAGTAGAGAAGAAGTAGTAGTAGAAAAAGAAGTAGTAGTAAAAGTAGATGTAGAAGAAGTAGTAGCTGTAGTAGTAGTAGATGAAGAAGTAGTTGTAGCAGAAAAAGAAGTAGAAGAATGAGATGAAGTAGTAGTAAAAAAAAGTAGTAGCAGAAGTAGTAGTAGTAGTTGTGTTGTTGAAGCAGTAGTAGTAGCAGAAAAGAAGAAGTAGTAGACTGAGATGAAGTAGTAGTAGTAGTAGATGAAGAAGAAGTAGTAGTAGTAGATGAAGAGGTAGTAGTAGTAGAAGATTGAAGAAGGCGAAGTAGTAGTAAAAGTAGTAGTAGAGGAAGAAGAAGAGGAAGTAGTAGAAGAAGAAGACGAAAAAGAGGAAAAAAGAAGAAATTTCAACTGTTGCTCTTACATGTTAAGTATAAATGTACTTTTTCCCATTATCTTTAAAACTTCATAGTTGCTCACATTTCCAATCCATAATATTCTCAGTATCTTTCTGTAGAGCTACATCTATGATGCTTGAATTTTTTCATCTGTGAGGAAAATATCGAGTATTCGCTGATATTAGGTAATATTTCAATATGCTTTTCTTCATTTTTAACGAAATTTTCCTGTTTCTTATTACTTTGTTAAGCTTTCGGAAGGCAGCTTTCACTATCCTAGTGCACTTTCGAATTTCAATGTCTCATTTTTCGTCCATTGAAAAATTGATTTTGCTATCTCCATTTCGTAATTTCCATGCTGGGATATTCCTTTTGCCTACAACCATATATTTCATTTTCTCGTGATTGACGTTTTTTCTTTCTTCTCACTTTCCGTCATTACGTTATTTTAGAATATCTTGTAGTTTCCTTTCCATTTCTGCTATTAAAACTGTGCTTTCTGCATATGTTATGTTATTAATGTCCTAGCCGCTAATAATTAATAATAGTAGTACTTCTAATTCCATCAGAATTGCTTCACTGTACAGGTTGAATAGGTACAGAAAGAGGACATACGTGCTTATCTTACTCGATTTTGTATTTTTTTCTGTTAGCATGTAGACGGTCAACTGTCAATATGGTTTCTTCATTATTCTCATATCCATAGCAGTCAAGATGCCCAAAACACTCAAATATTACGCCTCGAATGCTAGTATTATTTACTTAAACAGACTATTTCAATCTATGGGCTATTTTATCACTGAGAGTGCTGCAGGGGTGTCAGCCACTCTGCAACAATAGTATTATGCAATTTTTTATTCTCAAATTAAAAATAAGTATGTAGAATTGGTTCCAAAATTTTACCCGCTTTTACAAAACTGTACAATTGGGTTTAAATTATTGCTTATATATATAATGTTAAATATAACAAATAATGAATGTCTATTATGTTTAATCATGAGCCATTCTAAACATAGTATTTTATGGTACCTCGAGGTGGTATAATGATTAGCAAGCTTGACTCGCTAGAATCATTACACTTGAGTAGCGAGTTCGATCCTCACTCGGTGCCCCATACCCATGGTTTTGTGCCATATCTAAGTAGTATTTCAGATGAAAATAAAGACAGAAATTGTCTAAAATTTTAATTTTTTACTATGCTGGTTCTAAGCTTTCGGCTCACATGAGCCATCTTTAGATTAATCACAAGGATATTAAGATAAAGACATCAACCATTAAATATGATGATATAATCTTGTGTTGACATATCAACGAATAGCAGACGAAGCTCGTAAATCTGTAATGCGGTTCTATGACGTCATACCACGTGAGCGACTGAAATGTTAACAACAGAACCATATGTCTAAATGCAATATGGTTCTCTTGTTAACATCTCGGTTTCTCACGTCATAGAACTGCCTTATAAATTTACGACCTGCGTCTGTAGGTATATATGTTTAGAAAATTATTTGCTGCCTTTATATATATATATATATATATATATATTTACTTTGTTTGCTCTACTTGCCTATTGAGCGCTTTTTGTTTTAGGTTACTCGTCTCGGGTTTTTTTTTCTTTGGGCTACGTACTTTGATGTTCAAGTGCTTAGCTCGTTCTTTTTTTATTACCAGTTTTTCCTTCCGCGTATGTACTCGGGGGGCTTTTCGAAACGACTATAGCGATAAGTTTACATTTATATATACATATTATGCGTATGTTCTCTCCTCCTTGTGCTCCTTTATAGCTATGTAGGCAGTTGATTTATTTTCCTTCATCCAGTTCTGAGAAAAGATGAACGAGAACTGGACAGATTTGCATTGAATACTGTTGCGATATATCGATGGGTGCTCGTGCTATTCATCTCGAGGTTCAAGACTAAATCTAAAGTAGATTCTGCGATGTAATCGGTCCTGACTTGGCATCTCGACATTAGTCACGTTCTCACCGGTATGACGTGGTTCCCCTTTGCCGATTATACAAATATTTTCATGGCAATTCTTCTGAAGAGTTTCTTTTTCCTGGTGGCCCGTCTACGTTAATGTAAACGTGCTACTAGATTTGCATTTAGGTCCCATTATTTTAATATTGAAATCGTTGAATTTAACCTCTTCTTTTATTAGAATAGTTTCTTTTCTCCCACTTTCACCTGTGGAACTCTCCTCCGTTTACTTGCTTCCCTAATAGCTGCAATCTCTGAAAATTTAAATGCAACGTCAATTGCCATCTTTCTTTTCGAAACCCATTCATCTTTTATACTTTTCAATGACCCCTGTACCCAGTCTTTTCTCTCACTGTAACCCCTTGCAAACTAGGAAAAATCCCGGCGTTGCTTGAAGGGAAATGATTAAAAAAGTTTTCGTTTTTGCTTATCTTCTCTCCTCCCCTCTCCCCTCTCTCTCTCTCTCTCTCTCTCTCTCTCCCAATCTCACTCTCCTTCTTTCTTTTCGCTTCCTTTTTTGTCTTTTTTTATTTCTATTTATATTTACTGTATCTATATTTTCTTTCTTTGTTTTGGGTTTTTTTTCTTTAATTTTGTCTTTTTCTATCTTTGCCTGTTTTCTTCTTTTTGAAATAGTATTTATGTTCACTGCATCTTTTCTTTCCTTCTTTTACTTGTTTTTTTTTTCTCCTCTTTGTCTTATTTTTACTTTTTCCTTCTTTTTTCATTTGTTCAGTTATTTTTTGGGTTGAGTGTATCGTTCCTTTTTGTCTTTTTTCCCCTCATTGTACGAAATTTATGTTTTTCACGGCAATAATTAAATTTTCCATCTCTAGAAAAATATTTAATGATATATCGATTCACCTGCACGCGGTCACATGTAATTATAGTCGTAACGTAATATGATATTTTTATCTGACAAGCTCATTGTTTCTCTATAGCCTTGAGAGTTAGAGTCCTTGCGTATTTTGTGAGTCAACCCAAACACTTTTATTTTGTTTTATACGTAAGCAGATGAGTTGATTGCATAGTTCGTATTCTTCTTGATTGTTCTCTTCTATTAGAAATGTAATGGAGACATTCCATTGGGCCTATTCGGGCGTTCCATTCATAAGCAATGCTCCTAAATCTGGTTATTTTGTCGCTACTTAAAATGCAGTAAATTCCAGTTCGATGGTGACATGAGGCTGAGAAGATATCAAACGAATTCTCCGAACGTAAAGGTCATTCTTGGACAGGCATTAACCTATAAATCAGGTCCCACATGACATCCATACCAACTGCATTCTCGGCAAAGTTTTTGAGTTTTTCTGCAAATATACGCACCTGGTTGCATACGCATCTGAATGCTTACATACTTTCTCGAAGAAAGGTTATATTAATTATCTTTTCAAGCAGACAGAGATATATAGATAAATAATTAGATAGATAGATAGATAGATAGATAGATAGATAGATAGATAGATAAAAGAAAAACAAGGAAAAATGAGAGATAGATAGATAGATAGATAGATAGATAGATAGATAGATAGATAGATAGATAAAAGAAAAACGAGGAAAAAAGGACAGATAGATAGATAGATAAAAGAAAAACGAGGAAAAAGGATAGATAGATAGATAGATAGATAGGTAGATAGATACATACATACATACATACATACATACATATTAAGAGACCTAGAGAGGCATGAAGAGACTAGTCAGACAAACAGATAGTTTAAGAAAAACAAAATGATAGATAGATAGATAGATAGATAGATAGATAGATAGATAGATAGATAGATAGATAGATAGAAAAACAAGGACGAAAAAGATAGATAGATAGATAGATAGATAGATAGATAGATAGATATCAAATGAGAACTAATGATAGATAGATAGATAGATAGATAGATACATACATACATACATACATACATACATACATACATACATATTAAGAGACCTAGAGAGATATGAAGAGACTAGTCAGACAAACAGAGAGTTTAAGAAAAACAAAATGATAGATAGATAGATAGATATCAAATGAGAACTAATGATAGATAGATAGATAGATAGATAGATAGATAGATAGATAGATAGATAGTTGCAAGACTATCGTTTGACTAAGAATACAAATTGCTCACAGTAAAAATACAGATAATATTTTTTTATGTAGTTAAGTTGACATTTAAAACATTGTGACGAGCTGCCGCCATTATTGTAACCGAATGAAAGAATGTAGTTATTAAGAAATGTTGAAATTACTGCGTATAATATTTCTTAGCACTAGCATGACTCCCTTATTGTCAGCTTATGTATTTTTCAGCCTACCTTCGTTTGTATACACGTAAGACAACGTGTATATAAAATTGCTCTGTTCATACAACATTAACTAATGTTTTAACACCTAAGTGACTATATTATACATCTGGGTACTCTCATATGCATATTTATTAATTAACATAACTATCATACCCTGATTGAGCACTCTGGAAGAATGGTAGACTGAAAAACAGTAGCAACGCTGGCATCTATGCATCGTTCATTCAGCAATGAATTAGAACACTCTCAGCTATTAGGCGTGTATAATAATAATATATACGCTAAAAGGTCTGCCTCCTTCTACCGAGCACCGGTAGCTCAGAGGCAGAATCGCCGACTGACGCCAATTCGGTCGGGTTTAAATCCTGAGTGAAAAGCAATCGGCTGTCTAACCGTACTGATGAGCTGTGGTATAGCGAAACAGATCTGTCTGCGGATGACTATATATATATATATATATATATATATATATATATATATATAGGAAAAACTGCTATTTGTTTATTTCTATATATATAGATATATATGTTTATTATGTGAATAAAACGACCGTTGATGAAGCGAATTTGTTTCGCTGAAGTGATCAATCGATATATGTAACTTTCAAAGTTTTATATGTAAAAAACATATGCATACTTGGCTCTGTAAATATATTAATTTAATTACATGGAGTCCTCAGGCTGAATCAGTTTAGTATATATATATATATATATATATATATATATATATATATATATAAAATTAAGACACGTTATTTCATGGTGAATCGTGTAACATCCTTTGTAAAAGAAAGACAGAAACCGAAGATGGTTCACCTGAAATAAGCCTACACTTCCGATTCACCATGAAATAACGTGTCTGTCTTAATTTCTCTTATATTTGCTCTATATGTATTTATATGCATATATGTTTAGATCTCTCTTTATTTATCCTACCACTGTATGTACAGCATACACCTTTGGATTCTTCTATACTCACACTGCATGCCGATATATATATATATATATATATATATATATATATATATATATATATATATATATATAAACAAAAGGAAGTGGCCTGTAGATTAAATCTCTAAGAGAAATCCTAATAATTTTAATTATTGAAAATTAAATATTAAGACTGATCAATACTAAGGGATCAATATAATTCAAATTATCTATTTAGAGAGCCAAATATGTATATGTTTTTTTAGATATTAAACTTCGAAAATTACATGTGTCGTATGATCATGACTGCTTACATGAAAATTACTTGTGTCGTATGATCATGTTCGCTTCGTCAGCGATCGTTATATTATGAAAAATGTCTCACTTCTACTCAAATTGTTTCTTTTTCCGCGCTTCCTGCTTATGAAATTACTTTCCGTAGTCTTGCTTCCCTGATAGCTAAAATCTCCTAGATTTCAGTTCAACGTCAATTGCCATCTTTTATCTCCCTGATTCCTATCTTGCTTATATCCTTTATCCGGCACCTCTGTAGATTGATCTCTTTCCTTCTTGCTGTACTCTCTCGTAACACCCCGCGCAACAGTGTTCTCATCTTTCTCTTATCCTTTCTCCTCATCTCTTGTATCTTGATCCTCTTTCTTCTTGTTCTCTTCTAATTAACACCCACCCAGTAGCAGTACAGCCTTACTTAGGGTGAAATGATTATATATATATATATATATATATATATATATATATATATGTATGTATAAATCGTATCACCCCGAGCAAGACGGTAACTCCACTGATGTGCAGGGGGCTACGTAATAGTGAAAAAATTGGAAAAGAGAAAGCCGGAAACCACATCCTAAACAGGGAACAAGGGCTGATCCTCTTCACCTGTTCAATAAACGTGGGTGGGGTGTGAATCAGGCGATATATAGATCTATCTACTCCGATTGAAAAAAAAAACAGTGAGAAGATTGGAAAAGAGAAATCCGGAAACCACATCCTAAACAGGGAACAAGGGATGAGCCTCTTATAGTGTATCGAGGCAGCAAATAATTTTCTAAACATATACTGTTAAATAAAAGAGACAATGAATATCTATTATGTTTAATCATGAGCTGTTCAAAATGTCCTATTTTTGGCTTTAATTTCAGTTGAAAATTAAGACAAAGATTCTCCAACATTTGGATAATTTTTTATTAATTAACATGGTTCTGTTGTGATTTCGCGTTATCACGCGGTGTGACGTCATAGAACCGCATTGCAAATTTGCGAACTGCGTTTGTTATTTTTGGTAACTATTGCCGTTGCCTAGCGGAGTTTTATGTTAACACAAAATAAAATCGTCGGTGATGGTGAATGTTATTGTTTTATCGTCTAAATAACCTCTCTGAAGATGGCTCAAGTGACCCGAAAGCTTAGAACTAAATTAATAAAAAATTATCAAATGTTGGAGAATTTTTGTCTTTATTTTCAACTGAAATTAAAGCCAAAATAGGACGTTTAGAACGGCTCATAATTAAACATAATAGACATTCATTGTCTCTTATATTTAACAGTATATGTTTAGAATATATATATATACTACCGGTCATAATTATTAGGCCACCCCAGTTTTTAAAAATAAATGATGTATTTCATACAGTTTTTAGTATTTATAGTGAAGTGGATAATTCTGAATGAAAATTGAATGGTTCTTTCGTTATTATTACTTTGCAAAATTTTACAAGGCATGGAAGCGAAGATGAACTCGTCCGAATCGCCCTAAATTTTCTTCATTCTTTCATTGATAAAACTGCAATGTAGTTAATTATCAATTATTTATAAATCCATTTGAAGTACATTTTATTGTGCGTTATTAACAGAACCATTCTATTATCATTTACAATTATTCACTTGGCAGAAAATACTAAAAAATTGTATGAAATACATTATTTTTTAAACACTGGGTTTGCCTAATAATTGTGACTGGTTGTGTATATATATATATATATATATATAGGGTGTAACAAAATTCAAAATTTGAGGAGAAGTACTGACACCAGAACAAGGACTAAAGTGCATATAAATATACGTCCTCATAGACTAAACTATCACCCGGTTCACACTCCACCCACGTCTATTGAACAGGTATAGAGGCTCATCCCTTTTTCCCTATTTAGGATGTGGTTTCCGGTTTTCTCTTTCCAATCTTTTACTCTTTTCCATTCTTTTACTCTTTTTTATTCTTTTACTCTTTTTTTTTCTTTCTCAATTGGAGTAGATAGACTAAACTATCGGCCGGTTCACACTCCACCCACGTCTATTGAGCAGGTGTAGATGCTCATCCCTTGTTCCCTGTTTAGGATGTGGTTTCCTGTTTTCTCTTTTCCAATCTTACTCTTAAGTAGCCCCCTGCGCATCAGTGGCGTTATCGCCTTGCTTGGGGTGATATGATTAAAAAAAAATCATTCGGCCCCTTCAGTTATTAGGTTCGAGAATGCTTTGCGTCCATTATCATTCGCGGTCTTATTAAAAATCCCGCCTGCCTGCTCCCGATATGAATATCTTGTCATTGTTAAATGGAACGCTCGCCAGTTAACTTATTAATACTCACATTAAACGTTGAAGACACCCCAGGCACCAATATACCCGAATTACAAATGTGACCTAGTTTAAATGGCAACACAGGGCTATCTACCGAATATTTTCTTTAAACTTAACGAAAAAATGATGAGTTGCAGACATAAGTTTATATGGATTCTTGTTCTTATCTTCGTGTGAGGACTTCACCCCTAATTCTTTACAAATTATTTTTGATACACCATAGCTGAAAAAGAATCCAGCGGAATTATAAACATTGTGGTGGATAGGAAATTAAGAATTAAAAGCAACTTTCTTCCTCACGTTTACAAAAATTCACAATGACCTGTAAAATCCTGGTTTTCCGAATAGACCACGTGCTTAAAGAAAAAATCGAAATCGGATTTCGCGAGTAGATTGATTTTCTGACCAATGGAAGCGATTTGCAAGAATTAGCGATCCATTGCGAAAAAATTAGCTATAAAGGCTTCGGTCAGTGTCAGTTACTCAGTCAGATGAGAGCAGCGATAGAGACGACACACTAAAATGTAACGGGAGAAACTTCAAGTCGACCCGGATGTAAGTTCGCGTCGCATATTCGTTCATGTTCTCCTTCTTTCTCTTGTGCTGATTCCTTTTACTACTTCTCCATTCTCAACGTTCACATGCGCCTCATCTTATACTTGATAACAAACGGACATTTTACGACTGAGTGAATACTTCCAAGACACTCCTGCCAAACAAATGCTCATACATACGTATGTACACAAAAACTTTTTCCAACAAGTTACTGTTACGAACACTTTTAACACGCAAAATGTATATTTTTATTCTTCAACTAATCCACACATTCCAACATGCTGATAACCTTCTCATGAAAGCGAATAAATCCTAAGCTGTAGGGAGTTCGGTTATGTATGACACAAGTCCAAATTAATAAGCATTAACCATCTCCCAATAGCTTCAACATACAAGACAAATATTTTAAAAATTTTACAGGCTTACGGTCAGTATTTAGATGGGTGACCGCTTGGTAATACCAGGTGCTGTAAGCGTATAGTGACGGATGTGCGTTGTGGTGCAGTGGATATCAGCTCGGTAAGAGAAATCGGTGAGCCGAGTTCGAATTCCAGTTGAATACCCTGCATTCACTTAAGCACTGGTACCCTTGGGAAAGGTATTAATCCGTCCCTTCCCTCGAGTTATGGGTTAAATAACGAGGGTAGGATTTGGGGACCCTGCCCTTAAAAACAAATCCCAATGAATGTTGATACTCGAAAAGGAAAATATTGTAAAAATAACCTTACCCAAAATCATTTGTTATGAACTTTAAATGATTCCATAAGGATTGATAGGTCGTTAAACCTCGAAACAAACAAAAATTTTACATTAAGAAATTCACTAATTTTTTGTTTTTCTTACATTGTCAGTTCCGACATTTTTCAGTTGATATACCTTGGAATTTCAAACTTTTTTTAATCATTTCATCCCATGCAAGGCAGTCTTACTGTCACTGTTGCGCAGAGGGGTTACATAGTGGGAAAGTGATGAGAATTAGGGGAAGGTTATATGGGGTGTCAGGAAGAGGGTAATAGAATGATGAGTATACTGAAGTGAGGGGGTTGGAGTGGATGCAGAAATGAGTAAGGATGAGAGTCAGTGAGATAGGAAATTACTATTGACCTTACATTTCCACGAGGACCACTGGATAAAAACGTTGGTTGAGTACACCAAAAAGTTATTTGAACCAAAGCATTGTGACTTGAAATCATGGTCACAGTAGAAAGAACAAAAACATTGAGGGTGATGTTATTAAAGGGAGTTAACACATACTGGGATATCCCAAAAATGTATGGCAAATGAAATTAGGTCAATCTACCCCGTGGATTAAATAACTGGTCTAGTTAGAAATTCCAACGGATATCACATGAAAAAGACCGAAAAATTACCGAAATGTCGTGAATATGGCAATAAAGATGAGGATAACAGCTCGCATGATGTATATCGTGTGAATGGTTATAACGACTCATCTCAGAAATACAGATATTTCCTGAAGACGACTGGAATACAAACTGTAGGAAACGTTGGGAATAAGCCAATAGAGGTAAGGACAGCAGTCCGAATGATGCAAATGGCCTGAATACTTAAAATACCTCATTTCTGAAATGCGCACAGGTCCCGAAGAAGGGCGGAACCTACAATTGCCGAAACGTCGTGAATATGGCATTAAAGGTGAGCATAACAGTCATAACAATATAAATGGTGTAAATAGTTAAAATAAGTCATCTGACAAATATAGAAAGATATTACAATATCTAAGAACTATCGCTAGCCTTTGATGTTTGTGTAGAGAACATGATTCAATATATTCCTGCAGTGTGAAGACAATATTCGTTTCCAGCAGAGCAATTCTTGAAATATATTCAACAACTTTCACGATCAATAAAACTTTCTCACATAGTACATTGATTATGCATAATCGCAGGGCGTCTGACTTGTTTACTCATGCCATTTCGTCAACAGATATATACAGGATGATCCAAAGGTAAGAGGATAGTAAAATGATAACAATGATATTGAATGACAGTGCAGTTTCCTCAAGGACACTGGAACCATAAAGGCGATATTTAATGTTATCCGAAAGGTCAATACAAATGCAGAAGGACGTTTACCTGACTTTTATACGCTACGCAAGGACATTCGACATAGTAGAAAGGAGTATGAGAGAAAGGATGTAGGTTAATGAGATAGGAGATGACTATTGACTTTACATTTAAATTCTTGGAGATTGAAGCGGTCGGGGAAGCAAGTAAATAGAAAGAAATTCCACAGGCGGAAAGTGCGAGAAAAGAAGCTGTTGGAGTAGAATTTGCGTTTACAATTTATTGGTTTCAAAATAAAACGGTGGGACCTAGTTGCTAATCTTGTGGCTCGAGTAAATTTATATATAGGAGGCATCGGTGAGCTAAGTTTATCGGCGTAGAAGCCGTGAAAGTATTTGTAGAAGAGATACAGGGAAGCCACATTGCGCCGATGTGAAAGTGACTGTATCTGAGCTGCTAAGTTGGAATCGATCACATTGCAGATTCTAAGGTATTTCTGAATGATTGTTTGATTTAATCCAATCGTTTTATCAAATCATGTAATAAAAGTTGTTTTGAACGAGCAAGCTTCCTGATCCATTCATACAAATGTCGTTGTCCCAAAAGGTCTGTCTATAGATAGTATTTACAGTATTTACATTATTCGGACTATTGTCCTCACCTTTATTGCCACTTATACGACGTTTTGGCCGTTGTACGCACCGGCCTTCCTCAGGTGCTAGGAATTTCGAACCGAACCCTTTATTAAAATTATTATTATTGTAATAAGGGTTCGGTTCGAAATTCCTAGCATCTGAAGAAAGCGGGAGCGTACAACGGCTGAAACGTCGTATAAGTGGCAATAAAGATGAGGACAATAGTCCGAATAATGTAACTTCTTTCTATCCTAGCTCCTACGCCTCTTCTGATATTCACCAATGATCTTCCTAAAGTCTTTAATTCCCATATTAGCATTTTTGCAGATGACACCACCCCGTCTCTGTAAATAGTCTCTGTAAAAGATAAAACTAGATGACGCTAGTTTCATATATATCAACGCACAGCGTCTTCTTGGACTGAGATGGAATGACTACATTGAAACTATAGCTGCATTTGCTGTTAGGAAGGTTGGTTCACTGTGTTGGACCAGGAAGTTTTCCCGTCAGAATCAATTTTCCACATTTATAAATCTACCAAACTTCCGTGCATTGCATACTGTCTTATCTGTTAGGGTGTTCTTGCTAATCACCTTGAGGTTCTAGACAAAATCTAAAGCTGGAACTGAAATATAACTGATCCCAACTTGGCAGCTCGCTTTCAGTCACTCTCTCATCGACGTGATGTGGCTTCTCTCAGTCTTTTCCACAAGTATTTTCATGGCAACAGCTCCGACGAATTTTTTTTCCCTGGTGGCCAGACTATATGTATTTAGGCGTGCTGCTAGACTGGCATCAAGGTCCCACCCTTTTACCGTTGAAATAGTTAAATTTATGCTCCTCTTCTATTCTAATAGCTTCTTTTCTTGCACTTTCCCTGAAAACAAAGAAGAGAGTACTGGATTTTTATGTGCTGTCTATTTTACAATATGGCAATATATCTCACCAAAGAAATGAGGAAAACTTGAAACAACTAAATTATGGTTGTACAGAAGGATGCTGAGGTTGACATGGACCCAACATATGAACAAAATGAGTTTTGGAGAGGATGCAAACGAAAAGGAAACTATTACTTAACATCATAGAAGTTTAGTTAAAATTGCTGGGACATGCAAAGAGGAAAGGGGGTTTGGAGAATTTGATATTCCCGGATTAGATAGAGAGAAAGAGAGACAGGAGAAAGCAGGGTGGGGTATTGAAGGGGTAACAGGAGAAGGGGTGTTAAGAGATACTATGTATAGAGAGATTGGGAAGATCATGATTGCCTATGTCCTGAAGGGATACAGCACATAGAAGAAGGTTGCTTGATACCTGGGATGCCAGCCAATCTTTGTGCTTTAAGAGTATTTTTTTCCATTCCGGAAATAGTTCAAATTCATAAAAGGATAACGAAGTACTAAATCTGAATCATGTAAAATGTTAACTTTTCTAATGGATTCTTAGCGATTTTTCTGATTTCCAACATCTGATTTTCATTTAGACACTTAGTCTTTAGATTTGAACGCGGAAGTTTCAACACTGATCAAGCATGCAGTTACGGCTCAGTTACGGCTCACCACATTTCTACTGAGCCCGGTCCTGGGAATGACGATAAACTGCATCCGCCAACAAGGCCTCTTACTGAGAGGCTGTAAGGAGCATGGAACCACTTTTTAATTGCTGTTGTTCCCAGATCCACCCTGACTCAGAGTTGTAGAACCAATTAGGGTCCCAGCCTAAACTATCGCCCGGTTCACACTCCACCCACGTCTGTTGTACAGGTGTAGAGGCTCATCCCTTGTTCCCTGTTCAGGATGTGGTTTCCGGCTTTCTCTTTTCCAATCTTTTCACTTTTCTTTTTTTTTTCTTTTTCATTTTTTTTTCTCAATTGGAGTAGATAGACTAAACTATCGCCCGGTTCACACTCCATCCACGTCTATTATACAGGTTTAGAGGCTCATCCCTTGTTCCCCATTCAGGATGTGGTTTCCGGCCTTCTCTTTTCCAATCTTTTCACTCTTACGTAGCCCCCTGCACATCAGTGGCGTTACCGCCTTGCTCGGGGTGATATGATTAAAAAAAAAAGCTATGGACAAATAGTTTAACCCCAAACTGTGGTCAAAACACTATGAAAGTATAAAAATAGACTTTTATAGAAAAATATACGTTTCTGAAGAAAAAATTATTACCATAATACATTTGTAAAGGAAAAAAGATTATTGCCATAATAGTTTTTGAAGGAAAAAAATTACCAGCAATACATTTTTGAATACAAAACTAGAAGACATTTTCAGTTTTCTAAAATAAAATAAAAATTTTCATCAACATTTGACTAAATCAAACTTCTAACTACAGCCGAACAATAAAGAAAATATCATAAAACCCCACCTTTTAGGCATTAAATAACCCACAGAGGTTGATGTGCCGTTAAACAAAACTCAAATCAAATCTACTGAGCCCAAATACACAGTGCCACGAGACTGGAATCACCAAATTCGTGAACCAAAGTTACTAGTTAGATTAAAGAAAGTTTTCTGTTGGGTTTGAGTTTGAGTTTTGTTTAACTGAATATCAACACCTCTGTAGGTTATTTAATACCAAAAAGGTGGCGGTTTAAGGTATTTTTTTTAATATTCGGTTATAGTGAGATGTTTGATTTAGATTTTGATGGATTTTCTTTATTTTAGAAAACAAATGTTTTTTAGTTTTGTATTCAAAAATGTATTGCTGGTAATAATGTTTCCCCTTAAAAATGTATTGTTGATAATATTTTTCCATCAAAAATGTATATATTTTAAGTCTGAGTTTTCTTTAAGGGCATATCAACAACTCTGTGGGTTACTTAATGCCAAAAAGGTGGAGGTTTAATGTATTACTTTAATGTTCGGTTATAGTGAAAAGGTTGATTTAGTCAAATTTTAATAAAAACTTTTTGTTTATATTCTTTTTTATTTTAGAAAACTAAAAATGTTTTATAGTTTTGTATTCAAAAATGTTTTGATGAGAATAATTTTTTCCTTTCAAAAATGTGTTATATTAATAATTTTTTCTTCAAGAATGTATTGTTGGCAATATTTAAAAAAATATATTTTTCTATAAAAGTGTATTTTATACTTTCATAGTGTTTTGACCCTAGTTTGGGGGTTAACTATTTGCCCATAACTGGAACCGTAACGGGTGCTACCACTCTGGGTCATGGTGGACCTGAGAACAACAGCAATTAAGAGGCGGTTCTATGTTCTTCACAAACTCCCAATCAGAGGCCTTGCTTCCGGATGCAATTTACCGTCATGCTAGGACCATGAGTTCTGTTGGAAATCCCCGAAGGTTATTCGGTTCGACATCAATCACCTGTTAAACGCCGGAGGACACAACAGTCGAAACGTTGTTGTAAAACGTGGACAAAAATCTACGTGTAAATAATGTAAATAATGATAATTTGTCATCCCAGAAATTCAGACAATAATTGTGTCGTTTTCTTTCTTTCTTCCTTTTTTTTTTCTGTTTTTCGTCTTCGTTTTCATTTGTGTCTGTTTCTCTGTATCGGCTTTCAGTTTATTTTATCCCAAATGGCGTCTGCGTTATCTTTTTTGCAATTTGACCGACTCATTTCCCTGAAATATGGCATTGAAAAAGGGGGAAGCAAATAACAAACAGAAAACTTCGTTAAAATCCTAAAAAAAAGAAGCGGTTTATTTATTTAAAAAATTATTGATTTTCGATTAAAAATATTTTTCTTTCACTTACAATGGCTCTATACTTCTTCCCTCTATTACTCATCGTGTCCCTGTCTCTTGTAGTTTTCGCAGACATTTATCTCAAATAGAGTGAGTTTTTTTTTTTCTCTCTCTCAGGAACCAAAGTATTTGAATTTACACTCTTATGTCTAGTAATTGGTTTTGGTGCAAATGATAAAACACAAGATTTCAAATATTCATTTATAAAACTATTTTATGGTTTACATTGTATGCCTATGTTCCGTATCAGTCAGTTAAGTGCCATACGTGATACACGCTTGGGCGATCATGTCTCGAAAGAAACATAACTGACTGGGCAGAAGATTATCCCGCAGTAGGTTGCCATTATTTTCTGCGGTCGACTAGTTGCCAGCCAAGGCTATAGAACCCAATCTGTTCTGTTATTTAACCCATAATTGTAGGGAAAGGACGGATTAATACCTTTGCCAAGGGTATTTGCGCATAAGTGAATGCAAGGAATTCAAATGGAATTCGAAACTGTCTCCCCGACTTCTCGTTCTGAGCCGATATCCACTACACCACAACGAATGAGTGCCGGAGAAAAATTACGACTATGCGAGCTCACTTTCTAGGCATTATGTATGTATGGGAATAATAGAATTTGTGTATATGAATATATATGTATGCATAGGACTAAGGGAAGTATTTCAGGGTATAAGGGATAATATATGTATACGAATAAGAGAATACGTACATATGAGTTTTATGGATTTTATATGTATAGGATTGAGGAATATATATATACATATATACAAGTACTAGCAGTATAGCCCAGCGTTGCTCGGGTGTAATGAAAGCCTTAAAACTAATCCATGGTCCTGGAGCTCAGACTCAGCCTAAAGAATATCTGTGTGAAATTTGGTGAGAATCGGATAAAAATTGTGGATTTGTATAAAGGACACACAGACAAATAAACAGACACACGAGCAAACATCTTGCCTTTTATATATATTACCGATTTTCTGCACTATTGTACGAACTGCAACTTTGAAACGTCTGAATATCGTTCCTTATATCTTTGTCTATGAGTGTATCAAATTTGTTTAAAATCGGACCACTCCTTCTATAACCTGATTTTTTCGATTATCGATTTTCCATATTTATCGGGGGGTGGTATCTCGACACAAAGCCTAGCTAAGAACACTCATAGATGTTTATAGTACAACTGTGTAAATTTTCAAGAAAATCGGTTCAGCCGTTTCGGAGTCTATAGGTAATGGACACACACACACACGCACAGACACACACACACAGACAAAGTTCCATTTATAAATAAGTTTAGATAATAGATTATATACGTATAGGGATAGGAATATATATACATGAGTATCAGGGATATATGTGTATGGGAATAGGGGATATGTATTTAGAGAATAAGGGATAATATATTTTTTCTTATATTCGTCTCACCACAAGCAAGGCAGAACTGCCACTGGTGTGCAGGGGGTTACACGATATGATAGTGAAGAGAACAGAAAACCGGTCACAGTAAGTGTAGGAAATAGATAGGAGAAGGACTGAAACACTGGTGCGAAGAGAGTTGTGTTGGAGTAAAATGTAAAGTGAGAAGACGGATGGGAGTCAAGAAAAAAAGAGATGACGGTCGACGTTGGACTTAAATTCTTGGAAATTGTAGCTATCAGGGAAGCAAAAATACAGAATGGAGTTCCATAGGCGAGAAATGTGAGAAAAGATGTTGTTAGAGGAGAAGGTGTGCTTATACTTGATTGTTTTCACGTATTCCTGAAAATTCTACAACAAAAGTATATTTTTATTCTTCCAAAGTTTTTTTACCCCAGTTATAAATATATTTGTTATATATATATATATTTTTTTTAATGACTTAGATTTTCGTCATAATAAAATTAGACCAGTGCACATTTGTATTTAAAAGTGTCCCATACAATTATATTGTAGAACTTTTGAATATTGGTGGTGTCTTCAGTTATTGCAAAACGCCTGAAGACAGAAATTGCTAGAAACCTAGGTCGCTCGTTTACAAATATATATATATATTCTTCATTATATATTCTTCATTTGTATATAAATATATATATATATATATATATATATATATATATAGTCATCTTTAGACAGATCTGTTATGCTGTATTACAACTCATCAGTACAGTTAGACATCTGATTACTTCTAGCCATTATTGAAACCCGACCGAATTGACATCAGTTGGTGATTCTACTATGAGCGATTAGTAAAGGAAGGCGGACTTTAGCGTGTTATATAGAATGTAAACTCACACCAGTAACTTAGAGTGCTTAAATTCATTTCTGAATGAACGATGCGTGAGTAGCTACTATATATATATATATATATATATATGTGTGTGTGTGTGTGTGTGTGTGTGTGGTTGTGTTAGTGTGTGTGTGTGTGTGTGCATATATAGGAATATATATATATATATATATATATATATATAGACTAACGATAATACGGGACTACGGCAAACTGGATGTTATGGGAATATGTATGTGTGGATAATGCTTTGTGAAGCCGCTTCCGATGCGAACCATTCTCCGTTCACAACAACCTTAACCTTTTCAAATCTAAGGTTAGCAATGGCATTCCCTACATATTCTCAAAAGCCGTGTCCCTGACCTCTTACTTTGTAAGCTACTAGCGCGTGTACCTTGGGCTTTGTAGAGGGCGTATATCTAAATAAATAAACGGAAAATTGAATGTGTTATTCAGTGTGTCTGAAAGTTCTCTCTCTTGTTTCACACTTCTTCTTCTTCTATTTCTTCTTCTTCTATTTCTTCTTCTTCGTCTTCTTCTTCTTCTTCTTCTTCTATTCCTTTAGGTCGTAAGCGATCATGGACTTCCATTTGCCCCTGTCTGTTGTCGCTCTTAATATTTTTCGTCTTGGTATCTCTCACAAACCCCGCTGTACCATCCATTTGCTCAAACACATGAAATGTTTTTCGTGCTGCTTTCCTCTATCCGTTTTGTGAGTATCAGATTCTCCAAACCTGTCTTTCTCATTAAATTAAAGGCACATTTTAAATGTAATAGGGGAGGAAATCCAGTATTTAAAATGAACTGGGGGATATGCATTATTTGGCATTTAAAAGGTAGAATATTATTATATAAATAACTCTGAAAAATAACCCAAAAAATTTAGCCAGTCCCGGATCGAAGCCAAAATGTAATCAGTTCGTGCCAGTCACGAAGCTGATCATACCTGAATTTTTTTAATTCGAATCCTTCTACAGTGTTCAGATACCTTAACCACGGACAGACAGACAGACAGACAGATAGACAAACAAACGTGACCGAATAAAAAACCTCCTTAAGGCGGAAGTAATAATGAACAATATTTAAGTAAAAGTTAGGGAATAAAAAGTTGCAAATAATCAGTGTAGAACGAAAGAAGAAAAATTATTAATGAGTGAAGAAGAAGCAAAAGTGAGAGACAGGAGATCGGAGATTATAGTAAAATAATGTCGAATAACAAAATGTCATGATATTTTGAAGACAGTCGCTAGTAAAAGAAAAAGGAACGAAAACGAAAAATATTTTATAAAAGAAAACAAAGCAACTTATAGAAGAAGAAAAAAGCAAGCAAGAAAGAAAAATAGAAAGACAGAAAGAAATAAGGAGAAAAATATAAAGAAACAAAGAAAAAGTATAAATAAAATAGAAGGTTAACAGTGTTAAAGAAGGAAAAAGTAAAAGAAAGAAAGAAAGAAAGAAAGAAACTCATCAATGGAGAGTGAATACGTAAGAAAGAAAGAAAGAAAGAAAGAAAGAAAGAAAGAAACTCATCAATGGAGTGTGAATAGGTAGAAGAAAGAAAAAAAGAAAGAAAGAAAGAAAGAAACTCATCAATGGAGAGTGAATACGTAGAAGAAAGAAAAAAAGAAAGAAAGAAACTCATCAATGGAGAGTGAAAACGTAGAAGAAAGAAAGAAAGAAAGAAAGAAAGAAAGAAAGAAAGAAAGATAAAAACTCATCAATGAAGGGTGAATAGGTAGAAGAAAGAAAGAAAGAAGAAAGAAAGAAACTCATGAATGAAGGTTAAATAGAAAGAAAGAAAGAAAGAAAGAAAGAAAGAAAGAAAGAAACTCATGAATGGAGAGTCAATAGGTAGAAGAAAGAAAGAAAAAAGAAAGAAAGAAAGAAAGGAAAAAAATTAAATTTAGAAAGAAAGAAAGTTGCAATAAAAAGAAAAACACTGTAAAATAAACGTTTGGAAAGAAAACTGTGAAATACGAAATCGGAAAGTAGATAGAAAAAAAGTAAAAGTTATAGAAAGAAAAAAAGTAAAGAAAGTGTCAATGTTGAAAGAAATCAAGAACGAAACAAGTATTGAATGAAAGTAAAGGAAGTAGAAAAATTAAATACTTACGGCGCGTGCGCATTCCACACTGTTCAGAATCGTCTGTTCAGCCACATTCTTCTAAGTTATGAAAATGCCACCAGGCTTATCAAAGCACCTACTGCTCCACGCCGAAGTTGGGCATAGCTACTCACTTATGTTTCTCCAGACATCCATACCTAAAAACGTACGTACGCATTGACATATAATAGCTGGGAAGATTGCGTGAGGGGAAGAGGGCTCTGGTGGCATGACTACAGAGCGTTTGTCAGCCGCCCCGCTTGCCTCTAATGAAGTAAACAAAGTGATACCCGAGAAGAATAAGAGAGTGCGACCTTTCATGCTAAGCGCTTAGCTGTCGGCTTAAGCCCGAAATGACGGTTTACAAAAGAGTCCTTTTTGTCTTTTCATAACTGTCGAAATCTGGTGAGATGAAACTCTGAGACGCTTTACGTTGAAGCTGGAGAACTGACATATCGTTTGCTTTTCCGTTTGTTCTCGACAAATTGTTCTTCTACGTGTATTTCATTGCTGTTATCTGCTTGCTTATTCAAGGAAGAAAAATAAATCAAAACGGAGTAAGCTAGATGTGAGAGAGAAGGTTTGCGATCGACATCTGCGTTGACAGGTGTATACTGTTACTTAGAAAGTGAAACCTAGGCTGAAGACAGACATAAAAAGTTAAGCAATCCAAAAATATAGATAAATTCATTACAGTTGCAGACAAAAGGAGTTGTTTTGAAACTATATGGATATGGATTGCAGACACAGAAAGGAAGCTGCAAGACCTCCAACAGAAGATAACTGAAGATAGTGACAAAAAAAGACTACAAATAAACTGCAAGAAAACCGAATGCATGGTCATCAGCAAAAAGAGCAGCCCAAAATGCCAAATACAGTTGGAAGATACTAAAATCAAACAGGCACAAAAATTTAAATACCTAGGAAGGGTTCCAGCAGAAGATGGAAATTGTGACACAGAGGTCCAAAGGCGAATTAGCATGACAAACGACGCGTTTCCAGGAGTTGACTAGAGAATTAAAAGACATGAAGATTTCGCTAGAAAGAAAGACAATACTAGATTGCTATGTGATGTCAGTTCTTTAATATGGCAGTGAATGCTGGACAATATCATCAAAGATGAAAGAAAAACTGGAAGAAGCTGAAATGTAGTTCGACAGAAGAATGCTGCTGATATCATGCATCGAGCATGTGAGCAATGATGAGGTTTTGGAAAGGATGGAAACGAAAAGAAAATTAATACTGAGCATCAAGAAAAGGCAGCTGAAGTTCCTGGGACATGTGATGAGGAAGGAGGGCTTGGAAAATGTCAGATAGAGGGAAAAAGAGATAGAGGAAAGCAGCGGATAACATATTTACAGGGCCTGAGCAGTTGGATGACAGAACCGTGGTTGCGTGGTGTTACAGGAGAAAGTGTTCTCAGCACCACCAGAAATAGAGAGACGTGGAATACCATGATCGCCTACGTCCTGAAAGGACAAGGCACATAGAAGAAGAAGAAGAAGAAGAAGAAGAAGAAGAAGAAGAAGAAAAAGAAGAAGAATAGTGGATATAGATACTGAAAATCGAATCGAAAAGACGTGTTTAAATTCAGACCTCATCTATGTTCGCTTTTATGTAAATACCCATTGAGAAGGCATGAATCCGTATTTATCTCCCCGACCCGTCAACTATTGGTAAAATAGCAGAGTAGACTAAGATTGTAGTGAGTGAATAAATCACGTTCTAAATTTTAAAATTCAAATGCTAAGCACTGACTCATTTATTTTGTTAGAAATAAACGAATTTACTCTAGTTTAAAAAACCTTGCTTAGCACACATGCAAAATGCGAATTCCAAAACAAAACTCGTGAAATTTCACGCCTCGATGCGCAAGGTTTTCAGCCAACTAGGTAACATCTAAAAGCAAAATCTTTAATTATCAGAAACAAATTCTTTTTCCGGACCCTTTTCGCGAGCCGACGCTAAGTTTGTTTGTGGAAAGTCCAGAATCACATCAGGGAGTGAATTCCCAAATGACCTTTTCGATCCCCACAAACAAAATAAAAGACAGAGTAAGCTCGACCGTCGCCAGAGAGAGTAATTAACACGTCCCTTGAGGAATGAAATTTCGAGAGTTTTGTGTGTGCTAAGCAAAGTTTGTAATTCGAGTAAATTCGTTTATTTCTAAAAAAAAATTAATGAGTCAGTGCTTAGCATTTCAATTTTTAAAAGTAGGTCCTGCTTTGTTCTCTACAATCCACTACTTGTTATGGTTCTTTCAATTTCCCGTAGTAAAATAATTTAAAGTGCATTTCTATAGTAAAACCATTTACAAAATCTTCCCATGACAATTATGAAATTAGGTGTTCTCTTCTCCATACAGAAAACAACCAGTAAGTTGAAATACAATTTCTTGTACGATCACCAAAATTAAGCAATGTCGAGTCTGGTCAGCACCTAGATGAGTGACTGCTTGGGAATACCAATTGCTGTAAGCTTTAATATGCTAGTGGGGTAATGGACAAAAGCATGGAAATGTTAATCGGAGTTCCAATCCTTTTAGTCTCGTTTTCTTCACTTACGTGTAAGTACCATTAAAAAGCTATAAATCTAACTTTTCTCCCCACTCTGTGGGTT